>JAIPRL010002714.1:19414-55480 GCA_025469235.1 Pemphigus obesinymphae | reverse complement strand
CGCTAGAACCATTGCATTTTGTCCGGAGGAGAGTATTTTGAAGCAGATACCTTTAAATAATGTGTAACTTAACTTTTGTATTTATTAAAAATAAAATCCCAGTACTTTTTGAACAGACCTCGTATATTAACTTAATCAATGTTTATTTATACATGTATAATATATTTACTTAATAATTATTATTATTGACTTTACTTAACCGAGTAGAAAAAATTATTGTCAACTTATATACGGTCTTGTTATTTTCTAATAATTTAAAAGTTTCAAGTCATAATTAATAACGTTTTAATGCGATTTGTGACATAAAATATTTTCCAAAGTTGTATGAATTAAAAACTTTAAATGTTATAAAATATAAATTAATTTTATAATGAAATTGAATAGTAGAATAGTATGCGTTAGATCCAGTTACTCATTCGCGTTTCTACGTTGTAACCATATACATTCAATACTATTCTTTTCCATGTTCTGATATAATATCTATATCGAGAGATTATAGATAAGAAATAGGAGAAATTGATCCAGATAAAATAGAAAAAAACAATTTTCGTATATTATAGATAAATCTATCTAAATTTTTTTCATCATTAAACAGTGAACATAATATATATATGATTTGCACGCTAATATATCATTACCCGTCTATCATTCTTACCATACAGTGGCCGATATGGCGTTATATGGTAATTTAATAATTAAACCACGAATTGTAGAATTTACCATTTATTGATGATTTAAAATTAACTTGAAAAAAATAAAAACTATATAAACTGAAAAATGTAATAAACTCATCAAGTTCATGATTATGTTATTGTTTTATTATACAGCTAACTCGATTAAAAAGTTTAAAAATTATGATAATTTATCTTTAACGTTTTTAAGTATTTAATATGTCCACACTCTATACTTCATAGTAGATACCTACATTTTTCATGAACACATTTACAAATTTGAATTTATATCTACATAACAATTTGATTTGTTGATTTATCTCAATTCATAGATCAAGTCTAGGCAAGTTAATGTTTTATTTTAATTTATTAAAGTTAAGTTAATAACAATTTGTTTTAGTATTCAATATATCGGTTATGCTGAAAATAAATATCATTTATACTTACTTTAGAATTTTTATTTTTTTTGTAATCGATCACTTTATATATTTTTTTGCGTGGTATCTAATTTTCGATCAGATTTTTATTTTTATTATCTATTTGATATTTTAACATTTTTTAAAAACAGTAAGATACAAGTCTATTAAACATATGACAAAAAAAAATTTTTTTTTTTAAATATTCCTAATAATAGTTAAAACAAACTATTATATTAATGTTCTTAGACTTTAAACACAATTAAAATTAAAAATTAGCTTAATCGGAAAAAAAATGGAAAATAAAGAAATTAAGTTAATTTGTAAGATATAGAGTTCAAAGAAGTCTATACAGTTGAAAGTTAAAATTTACTTTAATTTATTAACTCGTTTATGGCCATCATTGGTTTAGATAATTTTCAGTTCGGTTATCTTTATTTATGTATATCTAAATATAATTTAGTACTATAATCTATACATTTACGAGTATATGACGTTTTTCTTATCAGTTATAATTATGATTCTCATTATATGTTATCAAAATATATTGTCAAACACTGTAGATTGTAAGCAACATTAAAAATTCAAATCAGTGTTTTCAAGTCAACCATTATATTTGTAGTAGGTTAACGCAATTTAGATATAATAACGAATGTAATTTATTTTACATTATACATTTTATGTTATTTATGGAGTCGGAAAGTAAGCTGTTTTTTAGAATTCAATATTTTAGCCGACGCAGGACATTTTTTTTATCCTATTTCATAATAGGCAGTTTCCTCTGGTTTTTTACTTTAGGATGATATCTATGCATATATACATATATAGATATTATGATTATGGTTTTTATACAATGTATTTGTAAATTGCATCCGTGACCATGTCATGTCAAGGACTTTTATTTTATTTTCTAGTCTGGTTTGTGTTTATTATTTGTTGTGTTTTGTACGACTCCTTAAGGATTTGTATTTTTCAATTTGATTTTCTGGAGTTTATCTATTTCATCTGAAGTAAAACACAATTTAAAATTAACAGGCAAAAGCATTATTCCTTTTAATTTATTTAGCTAGTACATTTTATTTTATTTTTAGGGAGGGCAACGTATATTGTGTTTTTAATGGCTATTTTTATATAATCTCTTACTACATATTAAACTGGAGCAATATGATGTGATTTTTAAATATATTTTCTATATATTGTGCTTTTATAATGAATGATTATAATATAATTATCTATATAGTTTTTCAAGTTAACACGATTAATAATATTGGTTGTATTTATGATTTAGAATTGAAAGGATTATTTATATATTTCGAATACACCAACTATATAGGCACTTATAGTATTTAAAAGAAGATAATAGATAATAAACGATATTGAGATAATAAAACAAAATACATATTTGGAGTAGTATGAGTTGAATAAATATACGAATTATTGCTGTACCTACTCAAAATTTTAAATATTCTTTAATTTTCATCACTTATAGGTATGTAATTATTATTAGTAAAAAGTTATTTTTTTTCGTATAGTACACGAAACTTGGTAAGGTGCAGTGAGTTACATACAAAAATAATTATGACGTTATGCATAAACCGTGACAGTAAGATGAATAATTTAAAATATTAATAAATTAATGGATTTCGGTTAATGATATTTTAGAGACATTATTATCATATTCATAATCGTTGGTTTGACTACTAGTAGTTTAAGGGATAATAGTCGGAACAATCATTTATGATAAATGTAAAATAATTTAAATGATATTTTACCCTAATTTTGATTCAATTTGGTACTATAATTGTTAAATAAAACAACTATTAAGGTTATTAATATCATATTATTTTACTTTATTTATAAAACAAAAAGTTTTGTGGACATCAAAAATCTAAGTGATACGATCAGTATGAAATTTGTGACGCATAACGTAATCGGATAGATTAAGAACCCATTGCTTTATTGGGATTCCGTAGTATTGCGATTAAACCGAATTCCAAGGTAGAATGTTCTAACGCACAATATGGCGTGTCGCATAATGTTTTTGCTTGAAATTCCTAGCCAATTTCACGAGAAACTGAGTATTTTTAACGTTTTTAAGCACGCCATAATGATTATATCAATTTGAGTTTCAGGATTAAAATGACAATTGAATATTTGAAACTAAGATCAACAATAGAGTCATTTGAACTCGTTTTGTTTCTGAGCATTAATATATTATTTAATTCAAAACTTATTGGAATTAAGTGTTTTTGTGTAGAGTGTGTCACCTACAATTTATTCAGATTCTATATTTAATAACAAACATATACTAAACTTGGTCCTTTTAACTTTTAGAATAAAATCAATTTGAAGTTTTTGACAGTCAATCGAAGAATTT
The DNA here is from genome assembly GCA_025469235.1 of Pemphigus obesinymphae. Classification (NCBI taxonomy): domain Eukaryota; kingdom Metazoa; phylum Arthropoda; class Insecta; order Hemiptera; family Aphididae; genus Pemphigus; species Pemphigus obesinymphae. The sequence continues at coordinate 52,016 of JAIPRL010002714.1, read as the reverse complement.
ATATGTACACAAGTAAAGTAATATTGTTGGGGCAAAGTGAATGAATGGAAAATATTTGAAATTCCCGGGCACACGGTTGAAAAACATATGCAAACAGAAAAGAAGAGCAGTGACCATATATCTCGACTCCCGAGGGAAGCCAACATGACATATTTTGACGTGATCCCAAGAACTTACATCCATAAATATCTCCTATAAAAATATGATTTGAACTAAGACAAGATAAGCAGATTTTTTAACTTGATAATTTAATAAAATTATTTGAGATAAAAAAATGGCATTAAATAATATAATAATGATTTACTTTACAAAAGTTTTTTCGACCAAAACGTCTATGAAGATTTTGACCATCTGGCATTGTTTAGATATAGAATGATCCAATTTTAAATCGGAAAAATCCAAATACTCCTTTTTTTAGCTACTGAATTTGGAAATACGGATTTGTCCCATAGATTTGATTAATCAAAAACGTTTCAAAATAAATGCATTTTGATTAATCACAATATATATATATATATTATCAAAGTTTGAAAAACATATTTTTTTCGCTATACATTTTACGTTATAACGTTATCCGTTTTATAGGACGTTATCATTATAACGTTTAAATATTTCGCGTATATAAGTATATATATTATAAAACTGTATTGATTACAATACATATATAAATATATATAATATTTTCTATAAAAAAAATTGTCTCATTGCCACTAAACAACAGTTTGAAATACAAAACGTACATAAAAAAACACACAATAGATACAATGTATGTATTAAGTTTATTAGTAGTTTTGTTATTTTATTATTCAAAATATCACAGAGTATAGTTGATATGGTAAGTTTTCAACATCCCATATAAACTTCCAAGGCTAAAATGTACATAATATAACCTATAAACATAAAACAATTTATAAACAACGTATAGGTAGTTAATTTGAATTTAAAATTGGTATTTCATTGTGTACCCATATTCAATGTTATCAGTAGTGAAGCTCTCTAATCTTTATTACGGTAATTTACAAACAATATAAGGACGGTCCGCAATAGGTTATGACCAAACTTCAGTTTTTACTATCCGCAAAACGCGAGTAAATCTAAACTTTATAACGGGGTTTTTCTTAAAATTTTCGTAAAACAGAGAAATCAAATAAAAATTTTTTTTAGAATTTGTTGTTAAGGAGAACTTTGTTATATTATATTAATATGTTTTATCGTATTTTAAAAGCAAAATTGGTTCTCTAAAAACGTTCTCTATTTTTATGAAATAAGAATTCAAATGTAATAATCAAAAAAACTAATAATCTTGCTATTTAGTGCCGGAGAAAAAAAATCTGAAGCACATTTTTGTCAAAAACATTTTTCTTTTTTTGGGTTAATAACAGGCCTATTAAGTCATTGGTTATTATTACGTATGTAAGAATATTGGAAATAAATCTTGATAAGTATATCGATATGTTTGGAAATACGGGTTAAGTCATTCTTAACATTTTTTTGTTTCAGGTATTATAAGGTATTAAAATGGCATATATCATCGAGTATAATTAAACTTTTTTGTAGTCATACAGACTTAAGCAAACTGTGGTTTACTGTAATAGTTGTGTTTACTATTATTGTAGGCCATATAAATTATAGAATGAGTAATAACATACTATTTACATACTATATGAAACTATTAAGACTATATATTGAGATAACTAAATTATAATATAATATTTAGTTTAAAAATTATAATATGTTACAAAAATAATATTACTGTTTCAAAAATAAAAACTATTAATATTATAAAACATGTTGATATACATTATAAGTAAACAATAAGATTATATGCCCAGACTATTAAAAAATATTAAATATTTTTATATTAATATGTTTTTATGCTATAAACATTTTTTTAATTATTTTATTACTAAAATTCATAGTTTGAATTTTTTTCTTTTTTTTTTTTTGAAGTTGAATAATGATGAATGTCTTTGAAAAAACTATGCATTATAAGAATAATTAAAACGGCTTGAGATATAATCAAAAAGTCAAAAACATTTATATCAAAAGGGGATAGAATATGTACAATTATTTAATATAGGTACTAGTAAAATTTTAACTGTTTTATAGACATCACAGCGATTAGAGATATAGTTTCCAGTTTCTATATACCGAATTTAACCATTTTAACACTGCATTAGTCGCGTCATTTGGTGCAACATCGATTGTCGAGCAATATCTATGGGATAAACGATTAACTTTTTATAATTATCTGTTATTAACTTGATGTATTGGAATGGATAAGTATTATATATAATATATGTAAATTTAATATATCTATGTAATATTTAATATATAATAATATATATATACATAATAAAATTATATGGTAATTATTACGATATAGTTTTTTACAAACTGTTTTTATATTATAACATAAATTATACAAAAATTATTAAAAAAACATAACATTTTTGTTAGCTAATAACTTCCTTTTTGATTAGGTCAAAATAATAAAAATCTACAGGAAAAAAATTTCAAAGGTTAAAAACGAATATACTATATTATATAAAATAACTCACTTAATAATACGATCGCTTGGTATCTGAGAGATACAATGGTGCTCATAACACCTGCACGTGACATGACAAAAGTCACCAGATAACTGTCACCAATCTTCGGTAATAGGCATGTTGTAATAGCATAATGGTAGCTGCTGATTTAGTTATTTCAATATTGCTCACTCTGAATACTTGTGAGCTGTGCATAAAAACTCCTTTTCTCCAGCACCAAAAAAAAATATCTAGCGTAACGTCATTTAATATTCGTGACAAACTCTGAGTATAGCATGTAAGTCGAATGTAATCACTTCCACTGCAAACCGAAAACTGAAATATTATGGCGTACAAATGGATTCAATTATCGTAAAATGTTTTTAGTGAGCAGTAATATTCTGATAAAATATACTTTAAGTATACCGTGTTCCTTTGTTACGAGATGTATACTATGATGTTTGTATTTTTATGTGGTAGCAAATGTAAAATTATGTACATATAATAGTACTGTGTTGTACAAATTTACGGACAAACAGTCCAGTTGTGACAGCAGTTTATGGTCATTTTTTGTCCGTATAAACCTTAGAAAATGAAAATGGTTAATTTATATTATATTATTGTAGATGAATGACAGTGATAAATTAATTCCCGAACTTCAAATATAAATCAAAAACGTACATACTTTAAAATACTTTTACTCAAACGCGATGACGTGCAGATCATGTTGTGTTTTCTATTTGATCAAATATAGTAGAAATATGTCGAAATAAGTTACAACGAATACCGCCGAAATACTATAATAATTAGCCATCTTATTGTTTTTAAAACTAATTTAAACATAATTTATTCAAAGGCTATTAGTCGCTCACGTGATTTTTAATATAATTTATTAACACTCTTTAAGGTACTGTTTCCTAGACGCTGCGGATAGCTGCGATTGATCACCGTCCAGTGCTTGTACGTTTTTTTCAACAATTGATTTCCTAGACGCGACTGCAAACACGTGGAAGATCTTTAATCGCCACGACCAGCGACTATACCCATTTTAGAACAAAAAATTATCAAAAATATAATTAAAATAGATAACGAAAAACGTAATAGAAACGACAAACAAAAAGTTTTAAAAAACAAAACGAATCAAATAATTCGACCCAACATTGATAATACTAGTACATTTCAAAGACTATCTGATGAATATTATCTCATCATCATATACAATATGTACATTTAAAAATACATCCACTACCTATATTTAAATTATAACATTAAAATAGTCTATTATGGACGTTTTATACACATTGATAACAGAGAATTGATAGGATATCTCTGTATTGATTACCTACCCATGGAGTAGCGTTCTTGGAGCTTCTGTATTTTTTCTAATAGATAGGTGCCCACCTCGACTGATCACTATATCACTGATATTCGATACCATTTAAATAACAACAACAATATTATCTTTTATATTTACCTGTGTATTACACTGGGCTAATTGGACATATTTGAAGAAGTAAACATAATATTGTTTAGTATACTTTCTGATAAAACATAAATTTGCAGTATTAGCTACACCTTAATTTTCACTTTTCATATTATTATTGAGTTGTAATAAATCACGTCGTGTTTGGGCGGACTAAAAACTATTTTATTGCTTCATAGTTGTTATCATTAAGAAACTTGCCGCTCTAAAATTCATTATCCATCTAGGTTACGTATGTAATTGTGTTTATAGTTTAAATTTTTCTGTTTTTCTGTATATGCGTGAAGTGCGTTATGAATCCCATATTGCAATATTGTTAAATATAATATTAACTTTATTCGGTTAAAATGATAATTTAGAAACTCGTTGCTCGAATAACCGGCCCGGGAATATGGACGTATCGCGCGCTACCCACTGCCAAAAGTATTTCGAGGGTACGTGTAATCCTTTGAACTACCTGCTGGGTGAATAATTGAAATTAGGGAAACTTTTCGGCACGGACAAAGCAAACCGCGAGAAATTAGGTTATCAGGTGTTATTTATTGTGTATATTGCTGCCTGTCTACATAATGTGCATAACGCGGAGTTTACCTTGCCCAATTTCACACCGAAATAGAACAAATTTGAATTATCTTTATTACTCGAATGAAATTTCAAATTAATTCAATACACGACTAAATCATTTACTGAAATAAAATTTTTCATTCGTATAATTTCCTATTAAGGTTAAACGTGCAGTTGATAAAACTCTAAGGAGTAGTATAGTTAGAGCGTACTGGCATATTGCAGTACTTTTATATACTATTTCACTATATCACTATCTCGCTAAAAAATATTTGTATTATTCGTTTGATACAATACGGTGGTACTGAATTAAATCGAAGTTTTACATTTTACCCAAAAATACACATCGAAATCAGCCGGTGACGTTAATCACGACGATTTCGTTGGAAAAACATTACACCGTTTCTTACCACCGAGATAATAATGGTAAAATAATTTCCACAGAGGTATGGCCGAAGTAATCAGAATAAGTATTCTAATAATTTATAATAATAGTATTCCCAAAATATTTGGAATACTTGACAAAATGTATTATAAAAATTTTTCGAATACTTTGTCTTATCTATGTGTACTAAATTTCAATAATGAAAATATAAAGTGATTATTATATTATTATTAACTGACCCAGAAATGTTGTTCTACCATATAAATTATCAAATAAATTGAACGTAAGTATAAATCGAAAGTGAAATATTAAATTTGAAACTGAAAGTGTGCTGTTGTTGTGTATCACAGTTCTGTTATAGGAATTTTTGAAGTCTCCGATTTCGAATGCAGCTGTATTGGGCCAGTTACCTCAAGTACGACAGTGGACACAACTTATTTGCCTTTGAGGATAGATTCCACGTAGATATTGAGCAAATACGTTGAGGTTTGACCGTGTTTGGCGTTGCGCCGTGAAAAAACTTCTCGAGCCCTAGTATAATGACGGTTCATTCTTTGATTAAGATCAAACGGATATGTGGGGATCTATGACAGAAAGAGGAATGGAACACTGTAGACGATGACCGCTGATAAAAATAAAAAAACAACAACCATTAATTTTATTAATTCAATGTATTTCTTTAACGTAACTGACATATTCATTGTTGATCTCATAAAAATTAAACGTAAAGTGAAAAAATTAATATATTTTTTATCATAATGTAGAAAAATGAAATAAGGAAAATCAATATTAATTTCGAAAAGCAATTGAGTGCACAATATTTTTTTGTCAGACCATCTTTAGTTAACATAAATAAGCTCGATGATTTGCCAAGCAAGAACATGGCACGTATAATTATCCGTGTGAAAAATATGGTGTACCCAAATCTAAGTCGTAAACGGACATTGTTTGGGCTTGAAACTTATTGATTTCTATAGTGATTTATGGAATTTAAAAGGAAATTGAACGCGTTTGAGTTCAATTGGCACATCTGTGGGGATAATTGGAATACGTAACAGCAAAACATTTTCGCCTCGGAATTTTTCATTCAAAATGGTGGCATCGATAATATTTTTATAAATTTTTTAATGAACAATCGCGTGTCATTTCACAGCCATGGTAGGTTCAAATTCCGAAGTAAAATAACAGGACATCTAACTTTCAGTCGTAGAAGGTGTGGTGGCATGCCTGGAAAATCCAGTGAGTTCAAAAACTGTTGGATAATTTACAGCTTCGTTGGCATCACAAACTGTATCAATCAATTTGTATGATACTAAATCACCTGGCAATGACTTCTGTATCTTGAAGTTTAAATCGTCGACGTTCAAAATGGCTTGTTCTGCCAGCCACGCATGATTTATGTATTGTGTTCGTACATCGGTGAATATGCGGTCAATGAAATCATTTTGCGAATCAACTATTGTTTTGAAATCAGTGGGCAATTTTATGCAACCAGTATTTTCATTGACAGCAACTTTTCCATCACCGAACACTCACAATTGTTTTGAGAATGTATCAGCGGATAGACCTTGTAGCATTTGGACGCGCATATTTAATTTTAGGTGGAGTTTTTCAACATTACTCCACAGTGGCGATGATTTCAAGCAAGAATAATGGGAAATGTTTGTCTGAAATCACTTGAAAAGAGTAACAGAGTGCAACCGAATAGTTTGTCGTTGTTTTTTATATCTTTGAGTGGTCTGTTCAAGGCCTTAAGAGAATGTTTATGTGCCATAGTGCATTCATCTCAGATGATAATTTTACAATTTTCAGCACTGTGGCCATGGACGATTGTTTTTTTATGTTGTATACTGCGTCTGAGTTAATTTGAAATTCAGAGGCAGCTTAAATGCTGAATGAGCTGTCCTGCCTTCATCCAATAAATTTTCTGCAATGCTAGATGATGTAATAGCCAATGCAATGCCATTATTTGATCGTATTTCGGCGAGAAATACGGAAATGAGATAGGTTTTGCCAGTTCCACCTCGTTAATCAAAAAAAAGGAATCCACCTTGTCCCGCCAAGACTGCCAGCATGATGCGGTCGTAAATGATTTTTTGTTCATGAATCAGTAGTGGGACATTGCGAGTAACAATCGCTATCATTTCTACAGTATAGTACTGCAGTTCATGATTAATTTCGGTGTTTCATTAAATCAAATGCACTTCAATTTGCCGAACGCATACTAAAATGACTAAGTGGTAAATTGGCAATAACAACGCAAAGATCTTCGATAGCAATCAATGACATCATTGTACATTACGTCACTGAATTTAATCTTTAGATCGTTGCATCATGAATGAATTCGATGCAATATATCGTATCATTCACACAACGTGTCTGCTCGTCCCGGGAAACATGTAGTCGACGCTATAGCGAACGGTAGACGAATTTATACAGTATACACGCTGGCCGCGGCGGCAGCCTCGCGTTGTTTTAATGGTTCAACCGCCGCCGCCGCCGAGTAGTCGCGTGCAAACACTAACAGTCCGTGTAATCTAATCACACGCCGAGGAAACCGGTCGTTCGCGTTACTACCATCTCGTTACCGCGTAACTTCATACAAAAATACTAAAATCGCGATTTAAAAATAAAAGGTGGAGGTAGGAGGATGAAAAATACTTTACGACCTATTTTCATACCTACCAAATGTACAAAAAAAATTTCATTAAAATCGGTCGAGCCGTTTCGGAGGAGTGCGATCACAAACACCGTGACACGAGATATTTATTAGATATATATATTAGATTATATAGACTAAATTATTTTTGGATATATAGCAATGAGATTTAAAAAATTTTATAACCTTTTTTTCAATAAACTTTTTACCAAAAAATAGAAAAATTAAATATATAAAATGTGATATTTATGGTTCAATGTTAAAACTCTTGTTTAAAAACGGAAACGTTATATAATTTTATGTTTTTTTTATTGTTTATAATATTAAACGAAATACCATTTAAAATTAAAAATAACAGTTTATTAAAAACTTATTCTTAACTACAATGCAGAGTATGTATAATGTCTAATATTATATCATGAACTATGGTACCATTGAGTATGGATTAATTACCCAAGATTTTTGGGAATTTTGATATTTGAAATCACGTGAATCCGTGTAAAATCTCATGGAATAATATTTATGATTACATATTTTAGAGAATAGGAAATATTATTATTATTATTATTAATTTAAATTACCATCTAAGAAAGCAAACGTTATATTGTAAAAATTTAATGACAAAAAACGTATTTTTAATGAAATATTAAATATCATACAGTAATATTAAAATGTATATTTTATTTAGTTTTATAATTTTTTTTTTTTTCAACGTTTGAAAATTAAATACACCTAATAATCATAGTAAAACTAAATAGTTTTCGAAAACTACAAATTTAATATGGTTTTCCCCTCCATACAGAAATTAAAATACCCAACATAAATTATAATAAATATTATGTTATCTAATTTCAAGAAATAACGTGAATTAAAAAGTTTTTACAAAAAATTGTACGAAAAATCATTAGAATTCGCAGAATATAAAAGTAAACACGATCAAATAAAAACTAATTAATTAAAAAAAAAAATATGCGATAAATCGAATGATATTATTGATATTACTGTTTTGTCTAGTCTTGCGACTTCTATAAGCGTGTTATAAATTTAGTTATATCGTATAGATTACATTACCGTTATTGTTATTATTATTTTGTTAGAAACTTTGACTAACTTGACGTATCATTGTGACGAGGAAATTGGTTTTGTAACGGTTTAGAAAAATGACCAAATTTATTATCATAAAAAAATACAATTTACCCATTTATACGATTCTCCATTATACTCGAAATATAAACTAGACCACAGCTCGATTGCACAATTAGTAGGACTTTAGTAGCGGTATTTAGTACATAATTAGTAGCGGGAGAGGAGAAATTCGTACACATTTTCGTTAGAACTATGCACTTACGTATATATAAATATATAATATGTATGTATATATGTATTTAAGAGAGCTAAAAACAAAAACAAAAACTTAAGAAAGGAAGTAGATATAATTGTGGATGGGAAATGAAAAATTTTACGTTTACCACGGTGTGGAATTGCGGCAGTACCAGGTGCATATAAGTTTCAAAATATCACGTTCCGGATAAATAGACCATCGGCGAATCGCTTTTATACAATAAACTAGTGTGATAATGATAATAATCACAAATATTGTTGTATTTAACTAGACGGTATCATTCGTCATTTTAAAATAAAGGGTTAAAAAGAGAGGAGAAAAGTGTGTGTGTGTGTGTGTATGTGAGAGAGAGAGAGAGAGAGAGAGAGAGAGAGAGAGAGAGTGAGAATTTCTTTATTTTTAATATATTTTTTTTTTTTACTTTTAATTATAGAGTCCATTGATTAATTGTGTTTCTTTTTTATTATTTTTTTGTGTTTAGATTAAGTTTGTTTTTGATATGCGATTAGATTCTACGTAAAACAATATGATAATTTATTCAATAAATATTTAATTATGATGATATCAGGGCATACAATTTTCAATAAAGAACTGGCAAATTATATAATTATATAATAAATATTTTCATTTTTCTTTAAATGTTCTATATAAAAATCGTGTATGTTTAGATCACTTTGAAAATAGCCACGCTGTCATCGCTTAATATACGAGTGGTTCGTTTGCAAAAATGGCTTTATTTAACATAAAATTGAAAAATAAAATATAACACTCTAAAATGTATATACGTTGGTATTGTAGATCGTGTTCAGTTATTTCATCAATGCGTTATACTATTATCGTTTAATATTGTATCAGAAAAGGGACTAGATTAGCGTGTATTCGTAACACGGCGATTCGTATAGGCAATTTAATTACGTACGAGGGTTGAATCACCAATAAATCGAACGTAAGAGTTATTACATAAGATATTCGCAAGAATACATTTTTTTGATCCGTGTTATGTCGTCACTATTAATACATGATGTTATTTATATATTAAGAGTAGTTGTGGTTATATACATTATATAAATGACCATTCGGATGAATATTACATATTTAAAATTTGTAATTATATACTTAAAATATTAATTGGGTATAGTATGTTAATGATATTTGAATTATTTTTTGGAATGTTTTGGACGATAGTTTTCTAGCTAAAATGTGTTTCCATAACATACTAATCTAAATACCCAACTTTTTTTTAAACTTTTAAGACCATTTTTCATATTTTTAAGGTTATTTATTTTTTTTTTGTAATTTTTAATCATTTTAATCCATTTTTCACTAATCGAAAGAAAAACCATAAGGTTATTCTTTCCAGATAATTCGTTATTTTTATTTATTATACGTATATAAATATATTTTTTTAATTTACAATTTATATTAACTATTATATTGTAATATAATATAATAAAATTGGTAGTTTTTTAATATTAAATTTAAAACAAGTCTATAAACTACTATATTTCATGTTGTATTTATGCAGTTATAATTATATTTTAAATTAGTTGCAATATAATATGACTTCAAATAAAATACTGAATATATTAAATTTATTGTAAAAACTTGACATAATTGTAATATTAGTTTTTAGTGTTCAAATACAAATATTTCAATTTTATGAAAATGCCTATTAAAGTATTTATAACACTAATTTATGTAGAATACCACTAAAATAGTTTTAAAATATTTAAATACTTACATCCAAATATTCGTATTCGAGTAAATGATCGAATTATTTTTAAATATCAAATAGGAAAATAATACATGCAAATGGAAAAACAAACTTTATTCAAGTATAAATTTCGGAAAAGAGCGGAAGTTCTAAAACTTGGTTTTGTATAATACATTTGTCGAATGTTATGAAATGTTACGGTTTTGTCTACAAAATAGACATTAAAGAAAATAATCGATTTAGTTATCTAATCATTTTCCAGAAATTTTCTAGTATGTTCTAGAAATTTTAGTAGTTGAAACTCAATCAATATAAAACATCAGATTAAATTATCGAAAAAAATTATTAAAAAACTATTTAAAAATATACACTTTTGTAAAAGTTCAAATAAGAACTGTGAAAAATCGATTGAATAATATATTTGATTGCTTTGGGAATATGTTCGTCATTACGATACTATAGTTAAAAAACGACAGGTTTAATCCTTTGATATTGTTATCTTGCAGAAATACTATCTCCAAAACAAATTATTTTTAGATCCTTTTTTCTGACCATGACATTTTGGTATCCTACCATTCATCGAAGTATTTTTTTATGGATCTATAAATATTATATTTATGAACAAATAAGTTATCTATGTAAAAATGAATTACATTTTATTTAGATATATATTGAATTTCAATATTGAAATTATTGCATTTTAATTTCGAATAAATATCATCATTTGTAATAATGATGATAGAGGAGCGTGGCGTATAAATAGCAATATTTGTATCTGCGTATAGCTTTGCAGTCTAAGTTCATGCTAGCAGGCCTGTCTATTTGTACGCTGATCATGATAACGCGGATTAAGACGTTTACTTAGTCGACATTTAAAAGATAAATAATTTTTATCTAGACGATTTCCAACATTTGAAAACGATACGTCTTTCGTAATATTATAATTATCTCGTCGACCTCGTAAGACAGTTCGTTTCGTGCGTAATGTACGATTTCGAGTGGGTGACTGACAATCGCATTAGAAATTCGTTTTGCGGACGACTCGTCGAGATTTTTTGTGATCTTCTTTCGACGGAACGCCGTCTTTGTATAGACTTTTTTCGCCGTGGCGCGCGCTAATGAAATTCGCCAAAATATGTAACTTTGACCACCGGCACGACCGCATTTCACGTTTCGAAACACAAATGAAAAATGAACTTTTTTTTATGATTTGCAATTTTCGACCGGACATAATTCAACACACACGCCTGTGTACGCCACAGCCACGGCGGGATTCTAGGGTGGGAAAGAATAGCGCGACTCTTAGAGACCGCATGAACATTTCGACAATAACAAAACGTGTTCTGTTTAAATTATTATTATTATACACCGTTGTAATGTTTTCTAAGTAGATTACGGTTACTTAAAGTACACGTATTTGTTAAATTACAGTTTTTCAAACAAAACGCACCGTTGACAGAATGTATAATAATATGTGTGTTTTGTTTTGTTTTGTTTTTTTTTTTTTAATGTATTTGCAGTAGTGGATAAATTATTTTTATTAAAACACTATAGCGTTAGAGTTTCTGAACGCATTGCACCTCTATATTATATGACACCTATAACGCGCCCCTTTTTTTTGTTTAAAAAATGTTTAATTTGTTATTTAAAATTAAAACGGAATTTTTTTTTACTTAACGTTCTTAAAAACAAATTTTTTTTTATATAAAATAAAAAAATAATCCTTCAATATAGCTTTGTGTTTTACTGCCCACTGTTTTAGGGAAGAGACAATATACCGAATTATTAGAACCATCATTTTATTCAATTTTTCAAATAAATGTAATACATAAATAAATATGTAAACATTTATTTTGATAATTATATTAAAATTTCGAAAAAATTTCACCCTCTAATGCATATTAATTTAAATGGTTGATTATAAAAATGAACTGTAAAATGTAAACAGTAAGTTAACACAATGAAAATTTAAACTAGTGAAGTTAACAAGTTAATGTAAACAATTATTAACTAGACGAGTTAAAAGATAAAAAAAAATATTTATTTTAAATTAATCCCTTGATTTTTTTTAAATAGTCAAAGCGCTCAATTTACTTGTTCATAATATTAAATTTTATCAACGTGTATTTATTACCTTCAAAATTAAAAGTTATAAACGTAAAACATTCTCAAATGTATAATAATAATATATCTTGATTTATGTTTTGTGTATTTCTAGCGTTGTACAAATTTTGTAGTTTACATACACCATTATAATCGCCTTATTTCGACTGCAAACATAGGTAACTAACAATAATATTATAATCTTTATTCTCGATAAATTCGCCTTCTGAAATCACAGAATTTCATTCTAAATGAATATGTTAAAAATTTCCTCCATTTTCCATTTTTCATGTAGTATTTATGCACATTTTTAATCGTATAAAAATATTTTATAAAAGGACTTAAAAACCAAAGTATTATAAAAAATATACATAATAAGTTTTATACGAAAAATAAACTATTGAAAATCTTCTTATCTATGTACTACTAATTATTAAAAATATTCTATACATTATCAACAATTTCCAAATTATTAGTTGATACAATAACGTGATATTTTATCAAGTTTCACGTCATCAAATTAACAGGCCATTAAAATATATCTTAACTTCATATATGTACTTAAAATTTAAAATATACAGTTTTCGTTAAAATATCAATTTTTTTTTTTGTTTACACGGAGATTTGTTAATTGCTCTCAAACTATATATCATTGAAGCTTATTGAACTTGCGTGAAGTGGGTCATTTTTATCCTTCCAAATGTATGTCGTAAAATCTCTATATCTATCGAATAAAGTTCTATAATATACAGGTATAATAAATATTATATGATATATATAAATATTTCTTATCCACAATTCTGTAGTAATTTCAATAGATCTTGTATTTAAAACTTACTTTGGAAACTCACATTACACACAAATAATTTTCAGAAATACTACACTATACACTTTTAGAAAAAACATATAACCTCAAAATACATACTGTTTATAACGAATTCCATATTACTTATTTTCGTTTATTTTATATAAATTTAAAAAAAAAGCGTGCTTATAATTATTTATTAGATTGTTTGTTGAATTTTCATTAAGAAATCGCTATTTTGTTTTGTTTATAGAAAACTACAAACATTACCTATATTTAACAATTTATAATACATTTTTATTTTTGGTATTTTATATCTATATACTTTTTGAGTAACTTAAATAGTTACTTTTATAATATTTCGTTTCGTTTTGTTTTCTTTTTCTTTTTCGTCATATAAATGTAATAATATTTAGTATTATATTTTACTTTATGATCCCGAACCCAATAACTGAACATCTAATGAATAATTTGTATAATGATATCATATCAATATTTCATATTCCATCAACGGTATAATTTCCGATACCATCGTAAAATATATTAATGAAACATAATTAGGGGAAATTTAATTATAAATAAATTATTTTACGAAAATTCGAAATACCTAAAATTACGGATCATGGTAGCACAGACTAAAAACTGATATAAAATACATCAATCGAATACTCACTAAACCAGTGATTTTCAACCACTTTTTTTTAGGATGACATCCTAATATTTAGATAAATAAAAATGGTGACACCCTCAAACAATTAATGAACTTTTGAAAAAGTAACAATTATAAGCCTATGTCAATTATTATCAGTGTTAGCATTAAAAAAAAAAAAAAAAATCAAAAATATAAATTTACAGAATTAAAAATTAGTAGTTTTATGGAAGTATTTAAATAAAAAAAGAATTAGTTTATAATAAAAATCAGTGTGATTTCAATTCGTGGGCGAATGGTTGACCAACTTACGCATAACTCACTTTCAATATCTTTAAGCGTAGACTTTTTTTTTTTGGTTTTGTAATTTCTATAATGTCAAAAATACTGATTCACACGTGTATGAAGTTCAAAACGAAAGGAAAATTTACAATGTTTTTTGTCCACTTCGGTGTATTTGTTTTACAAAAAATTTAAAACGAATCGATTTGAGACTCATACAATTTACATTTTACAATTTATCTGATGATATTTCCATTAAATGTTATTTTTCCATGGAAGTTAATTTTGCATACGAAATGACACACACAACGATCGGGAGGGCATGTTTATTTACGTACATACGCGTTTTATGCCTATTTACTAATTTATATTTTATCGCTAATCAATGAGACAATCTTCAAAATGGTTTTTCTTATCTATGGTTTTTATCACCGTATCATAACGCTAATATATTGTCATATATTTATATTTTGAACACTCACAATGAAAATTTACTAATACGCATATTTAATAAGTACAAAAATTCAAATCAAATTTCATTTTTTATTGACGATACGCATCACGGTAATACGATTATATCACGGCGACACACCGACAGAGAACCCCGGAACTAAACATGGTGAGTGATAAAGGTAGTTAAGATGCTGTCGGGGATTTTGAGATTTAACACAAAACCGTAGTACTTATTACTTTTAGATTCCATCATTGAAGAATAATTAAGAGAAATCATATACGAATACTATGCAATACACTAATACCAATGTTTTGAATACTTCTTCAATGTGTAACATTGAAAATAACATGGTTCAGCATCGTTGAAATTTCACAAATACTCGTTTAAATTTAATATTCAATTAGAAATTATGTTAATAGTAAATATTTAAAAAAAAAACAACAAATAATAATTTGACCTAAAAAATTAACCTGTGATATTAATTCCTTTCTTTTGTTTTTTTCTTTTTATAATTAATTTGTAACTTGATGATGTCTTATGGTCGAAATTACGTAATGTAGTTATCTATAATTATTTTTCGAATACTCTACACACATTTTCATTTGTATATATTATTTTTATAATATATATTTTTAATTTTATTAATATATATATATATACGTTTTGTTATTTTCTATAATATATATTAATATTTATTTTTATTTTTATTAATTTTACTAGTTATCCTAATTGTTGAATTCTTATTTTATTATCTATAATTTGTTATATTCTTATTTATTGGAAATAAATTCCCGTAACAGTTGACAACAAACTAGTAAATATAAAACCTTGAAAATTAACTTTATTACCACATTTGTAAGATTTAAATATCTCTATATTTTAGAAAAAAAAACTATTTTAAAACTCTGAGCTTAAATTTACATTTTGTACACGATGTTATATTCACATGCAAATTTAATCACAACACCCCCTCCACCAACTATATTTCGACAACTCAAAAAATGCGTCATAACATTACGGTCTAAATTCCTGAATCAGCGATACCTTCGATCAATATACTGCAGCAATGGTTTTTTTGTTCGGATTTATTAAGTCGGATAATTCGATATCAAAAAAATTAAATCTCATAACACTATGTGTATCACTCAGTGAATGTAATGTAATATGTATGGAAGTTTTTCGATAAGCTTTTTGCGTTTATTTTTGATTAAAATATATCTCAAAATACCATAAACTACATGAATATCGTAATCGGATGATTCTATATTAGGTTTGGCCTAGTTTATATTTAGCTGCCAAATTATAAGTAACGTTAAGAATGACAAACGATTATGGTATCTTTTTTTTTCTTAAATGACCTACTACAATAAGTCTATATGTCGTACAAGAATAAGAATAAAAAATTACTGAATTTCTGGACAGATATGTTACGAACTATTCGTCTTAGTGTACCCTTTGACCACAAGATAAGCTCAGTGGAATGGTCGACATTTATCATCTATGTGTTTACAAAGAATTTAACCGTGATATTTATGAACGTCGAAAAATGTAAAAGTTTACTCCGGTCTACTCCGGTAATAAAATTAAAAGTCAGAAAATTAGTTTTTTGCAAGGTAAATTTATATGAAAATATTAAAGTTATAAGTAATGCGATTAATGCAATTGAAAAATTGATAAATAACAAAAAAAAAAGACAACTAAAATTGTGAATAGATTTCCTTGTAGTTTATGTGTTTTTAACCATTATATTATAATATAATAAAAATATATTTTACGAAAACCATTTTAAGCCACGTGTAAAGATTAATAATACATGATCAATTTATAAATATTGGATTCATAGTTTTACCCTTTCTAAATGATAATTTTAATATTGTTATGTAAGTATATTAATAGTTATTATTATTATAGGAAATGCAACTATATTGAAATTACCTATTTCAATTTTACAATAATTGGAGTATGTATTTTAAGTAATTATTTTTTAGTTTTCATTTAATTCTAGAAATATATTACACAAGAGTAAAATGTAATAAGACTCGTAAAAATAAATACTTTAAAAATAGTACTAGCGTATGAATGAAAATAATTTACTAAACATTTTTTATATACTCACTTCCAAAATAAATGGATTTTACGGTAACATTTTTTGCAAGTATTTTTTAAAGGTATAAATATAAATAAATTTATAAACATGCGTACATTTTGTGTTAATTACTATTAAACTACTTAATAAATTTAATTAAAATTATTGTTAATTTTTTAAGGGAACTAGTTTATTTTTGTATATATATTTTTTAACCCAGGTCCGAATCATAAACATTGATATAATTTAACGTTATTATGATTTAAACGATAATGATTTTTTATTGCTTTACTTTTAATTGTTTTACAATTCCAGTGTTATCAACTTCTAAATCGTGATTGTTATGCCACATTAAATATTTTTAACTTTTTAAGATCATATGAGAAGATAAAGTGTGATTAGTGAATAGCTACAATTTCTCCAGTCCTTTGCATTAGAGTAATATACATGAGCAGATAAGAATAATTTGGCATCATAGATAATATTTATTATTATCAGTTCAGTTATCACATAATTGAACAGAATAGAGATATTATATAGGGTCCAGGAATTTATTCAATACATGATATATATTTATAATTTTTATTGTGGGTAATTATTGAAATAGATATAATATGTTATAATAGGTTTTATTTATTTGTTAAATACTGAAATACACAATTTATATAATTATTGGTAACGTTTAACGTTATAAGAATTTAAATATTATCAAGTTTTGTTATTGTTTAGATATCGTTATGATTTATGACAAATTTTATCGAGTTTTTAGTATTTGGTGTTATGATAATCTAAAAATTATTTTTTTTTTTTTTACAGTTTTACGGTATGAGAATTCCGATGTTAAAGATCATGTTGTGTTTTATGTTATTACAATTCAAATGTTATAAATGTCCTTACATTTGTGATTGTATTTTGTTATATGTTTTGTCAAATGTTTCGATATTTATTGCAATTGTTTTTTTTATGTGTTTAACGTTATATTTATAAAATGTTGAAAATGTTTTAAAGTCCAATTATTAACTAGTTATTTTTTTTGCATTTGCAGTTAATAAAAAAATATATTTAAATTGGGATCAAAGTTTGTTATTTATAAATATATTTTATTTTAATAAAAAATAATAACTATTACTTAACTAATTAATATTGGGTGTTATCTATACATTTTTATCTAAAATTAACTTTTATATTGTTATTTTAGATAAAAAATTGTTTTTTCAGTAGTTAAAAGTTAATGACCCAACGAATTAACTAGTTAATGTTAAATGTAAAATCTAATTTATATTGACTTAAATCAGTTAATCAAAACGTAAAAAAAAAAATCAATTTTGGTACATTTATCAATTATTTATAATAATTAATAATCATTCATATAATAACAAAATATTAGTTAACTGAAAATAAAATTGAAACACTTAATTTTTTAGCGTATTATTTTTTTATAATTTAATAGAAAAAAATTTCCTTAGCACCTACTAAAAGTTTGATCCTAAGTTTAATATTTTTCTTTTTTTCCAACAAAAATTAACTAATTAAAAACCTATTTACACATTTTTTTACTAGCTATTTTATTATTTGAGAGTACACGATACTGATCAGAGTATTCATTCAAAATATTAAAAATAATTTGATTTTTCAACTATTATTATTATGAATGAATTTTGTAGTTGATGGCCAACCTTATTAATACTATTAGCATTCAAATTTTATAGAAAATTGGTTATTTTTTTACATTTGATGTTACTCATTTATATTTCGTCTTATTCGTAGAACAATGCAATTTTATTTTTCAAAAGTTAATTTATAATCATGATCCAATGCATACATTTTTTTTTTTTGTACTTCAACAACAGATATTTAAACTGCAGTGTATTCCGAAATGAAACTCCTTCATCGTTGGCTTCAGTAGTTCGACATTTTCTATTTAAATCAATATACAATTGTGTGTTTTTAGAATATGACATTTTCTATTTTTATTGGTCGTGTGACGAGTGGTTACCAGCTATTTCCCGCTTACGAATAATATGATTATAACCACGGCGTAAAGATATGTATAGATCTATATATTTTTATTTTTTATTTTAAACGATCGTAACGGAAAGAAACGAAATATAAATCCGGGATATTACGGTTCGAGAATATTTTGCGTTCATAAATATATTTGAAACGAAAATCGTTTCGAGTGTAAAATATGATTAAATTTTTTTAAAACATATACACACACACACATATAAACATACACATATACAAAAAATAGAAT
This sequence comes from Pemphigus obesinymphae, assembly GCA_025469235.1. Lineage (NCBI taxonomy): Eukaryota > Metazoa > Arthropoda > Insecta > Hemiptera > Aphididae > Pemphigus > Pemphigus obesinymphae. The sequence continues at coordinate 32,702 of JAIPRL010002714.1, read as the reverse complement.
AAGGTTTGAAATCTATATCTTTTTTAGCCGATCGAAATGGAAAATTTCCCTCCTGCAGTAAAAAGGACGCATGAAAGGGTGACGAAAATATACGATTTACAACTTTGTCAAGCGAGAACCAAATAAACCTAATGTCTCGTATATTTCAACGACATGTGCAGATTGAACAACAAAACATTCGCACGCCTAAAACAACCCGTCAATCTCCACTTTATAATATTTTATGGGTTTTTTTTTTTTTTTTTTTTTTATGTTTATTTCAATATTTATACATAACTATATAGGTAAAGTGAAATATTCTCCTAGGTTGGTATTGAAAAATTTTAGGGGATAAATTATACTCGTTGTTAAGGTTTGGCAAGTTAACTTTTTTTCTTAATTCATTAAATTAAAATAATATATAAGTTAAGTTAATTTAAAAGTAGTCACTAATGGTGGTTTTTTTTTTTTGGTTAACCTTATATATTAAAGGTTAACATTAAAAAAAAGTAACTTAACTTAGTTGAAAGTTAAGTTAACATTTTCTTATTAAAAATTAAGGAAAATTATAAAAGACCTTCCAACTGTTCAAATACCATTATTTTTCTATTCAAATTAATGTTAATATCAAACAAGCAGTTGCCTCCACCTCAATATAGTTACGATACGAAGTATACACAAATTCCAGGATTAATGTAATTTCCAAGATTAAGCTGAAGCCAAACATTTTTTTACCTCAAGGGGCGTTATTTCTTGGGATCCTTACAGCAAAATCAGTTTTTGATTATAATACTAAAAATTCCTGTTCACAATTCTTCCTTTTTTATTTTACTACAAATTTTTATACTAATCCAACGGAATACATTTGAGCTTAGGGTCCTCTAATTGCATAAATCCCTTCCCAGTTTAATGGGGGGGGGGGATAGAACTTGGTGGAGTTTCTCGAGGCATATGCAGAGACATATATTAGAGGCGGGGAATAGTGTGCTAAGCATCTCAAAATGTAATGATAGTTGTATATATGTATCACTACGAGTTTACTATACTTATAGGCATAATTATATACGCCCAACGATCCTCCCCCAAATTTAAAACTTAAATTACACAATACCATTTCGCAAGTGAGCTTAATGCTCAATGCATGTTGTTTATTGATAAAAATATTTTTTTACATAATTTTCTGGAAATATCCATATCGAACGACCCAGAACTTAACATTTAAGTATTTTTCAGTTTTCTCTAAATGTTTCGCGTTGATATTTTTACATTATAGTATAGTTTAGCATATTATATAGTTTATTATGAAATATATCTATAAGTATTTACATAAAAAAACTACTGTAATAATACTTTTCAGTCAAAAATTGATAAGATTAAAAATAGCTTCAAATCCACCAGAATCTTATTAAGATTATGCAGATCGTACGATAAATCTGAAGTGAACTTTTGCTGTATAACACTTTCGCGTTAAAATTAAATGTATAAAAATTAACTCGTTCACCTTCAATTTCTAATGTATTTAAAAAACAATACGTTCACATTCACGTTCTTTGAAAAAATTAACGCATTCATCTGCCGTCCATTTTGATTAATTAAATATTAACAAAATGTATATTTTGCTTATAAATTGACCAAAAAAATACAAATATAGAGTAGAGATAGAGTCTATCGTTTTCATTTTATAACTGGCTCACGGAATCGGAATTTTGAGTATTATATTTTTGTAATTGTATTTAAATCTAATAGGGTTTATAGCGAAATATAATTATATTTAAATTTAATTTGAATGGCCTGACAATCGTTAAAATTCCTTAAAAACAGAGACGGAAACCGGTTTTCTGAAAACCGGTTAAACTTTTAAAACCCGGTTTTTGACATTTTTTGTAACCGTAACCAAACCGAGAGCAATGAAATTAAGCACCGGTTAAAAAACCGACGATCAAAACTGACCATTATTTTAACGGTTACCTTAACTAAAAACCGTATTTTTATAAGCAGTTAAACGATTTTTAAAAATTAAAAATTTAGTTCAAAAACGCAATTTATGGCTATATATTATATTTCATTATTCGTAATCGGAATAACCATAATATTATTTTATGTTATTCTTGTGAAGAACCCGTTTTATTTTGATAATTTAACACAATATAGAGACGAAATATTTCAATTTAGAATATTGATTATTTAGGCAATAATGATAAAAATTAAAAACTAAAATTATGATTTCCCAAATTTAATAAGTACCTACCTATTTTATTTATATTGTGATATAGGTATACTATATGGAATACTCCATTGTTCTCGTATAATATTATCGAAGGGTAATACACTGGTTACATATTTTCAGTTTATATATCTCAGTTTTTAAGGGGGAACGCATGCGGGAATGAAATAGGTATTACAATTAATGCACAGAAACAGATATAAATATATCATTTAAATATGATATCGTACCCAAAGTTTGAAAATCAATATTTTTTGTTTTATTCACATAGGATTATGCATTTTTATTACAGGCAACTGATTATTATTAGCGCGGTAGCTAATCGAACGACAATACTTCAAAAACAAGTTTATTTCCGTTCCAAAGTCCACGTAGGTACTACACGTATTTTTTTTTCTTATATACGATTTACCGATCAGCCGTCAAAGTAATAATATTATATATTTTGTCCTCTCATACTATTATTGTCATCTATTAGGCTGTTTATGTTTATGGCTTTGACATCGTGTTTAGTTTTAGTGAACATACATATTTTGAGGTGGAACTTATTCTTATTTTTATACTTCGTATTATAATGATTTGTATGAAATTGTATTTATGCGTGCGTGTGGACGGGTACGTGCCACGCGCGGTAAAACGTCTGAACGCGCCTACTTGTCAACGATATTTCCCATTGCATTGCGTATTTGTATATCATAAAATCAAATGCTACCTATTATATATTTTTTAATTGCAAATTTACAATACAATATGTGTTACGTTTTGAATTTACCATTGCATGTAATTCACTGCTGCCGTATAGAAAAATTAATTAATTCTAATAACATAGTACGTACATCATTATAGGCAGGTACCTACATAATCAAAGCCGTCACAGTAGTGGGGAAGGGTGTGTAACATCTATACAAATACTTCTCCGGACGGATTTTTAAATGTGAACAAAAATTTAATTTAAAAACCGGTTAGAGTGGTTAATCGCGAACACTATTTTTGAAAACCGGTTTTCGAAAACCGATTCATTTTTGTGTGGGTTCTAATACCATTTATGAAAACCGTTGATTACCAAAACCGGTTTTTAAAAACCAGAACGAAAACTCCAAATAGTTTTTCGGTTTCCATCCCTGCTTGAAAAATATGAACGTCATTTACGCTCAAGTTATATTTAACAAAAACGAGCGGTGTTCGTATATCGTTCATAAAATATGAACGTTAACGCACGAAAGTAGTTCTTTCCGAACACTGGTTATTTACAAACGAAAAAAAAAAAATTTTAATCTTTTATTCCATAGAATCGACAAAAAATATTTTAAAAGAACCTCAAATATTTTTGATTTGTTTTGATGAGTTTATTCTAGTCTCGATTTATGTATTATAAATATAGATTCCAATTTGGTTTTTGGTATTTAAATTAACTTAAAAACCTATTAAAATCCAGTCCTATTGTCTGGTGTCCTAGTTTATATAGTAAATTGTTGTTCAATATCATGTCTAATGCCGGGTTTAGAGATATTTCCGAACGATACATTTATTTAAGGTTATTGAAAGGTCATTATGACAAATGGGTGATACTGAAACGTTTATTAAGTTATGCGTTCTAGTTCTGATTGTTAACCCAAGCATATGAAGTGATGTCAAAAAATGGATGGTGATTTTTTAAATAAATACTCCTTAGGAATTTTCAGATTTGAGGAATATGTAATCATAACCAATTCAAGTAGGTAATCTACGGGAATCCAATGTATTTTCAAAGAGAGTCACTGTTTTATGCAGATTTTGTTCTGACTGAATGGAATTATCAGTAATTGATGATTTTCTAAATCGCTGTCTACAACAATAAATTATTTATGAAATCATACCAATCTTTTCACCAACTAACATGGTCGGGAAAATAACAAACAACATATATGACATACAAAAAACTCGCCTGCGTAAATCGGTTTAGATTTCCCCTTAAAAAGTAAACCGTTTTAGTTTAAGGAAATTCGCTGGACTAAACCGGTTAAAATTCGAAACACACCGGTTTAATTATTTTCGGCCGCTGTACCGAGCAGAACCGTCTCAAGGAATGATTTTTTTTTTTTTGGAGGGAGGGATGAAAATATGAAAACAATAATATAATACTTCTTTTCAAAACATAAAATATGAAAAATAAAAAAAGCCTTCGACTTTTTCTACTATCCTCTGACTGAACTTAATTTTACCGACTGTTTTCCTAAATGGGACGACCCTGGTGTAGAGGTGGTCGAGAAATACTGATTTAATTTATACTCAACCCAAACTTTGCTTCCCCTTTTATTATCTATTATCACACTAACGTTTATCAATTTTCACAAACAAACAACAAATTCTGAATCGCTAAATGTGATGAAGAGGTATTTATATTATTTATATATTTAGAATTTTTTAAAACTTTAATAATAATATATATATATCACTTAACATTGAGACAAGCTGAACAAACGTCGTATGATAACTAATAATAATAATTATGGAGGGGCGAAAACCGATTAATACCACGAATTTCTAACTAAACCTATGTATCATTACACTGAACCAAGTTCGTTAATCGGGATCAGTGTTGCACGGCGATTTACTCTGGTGAATTTCTTGATAAGTTTCAGTGTCACCAACCTAACAAAAAGATAACAGCCCGTAATTCAAATCGGGCGTTTTTTTTTTTTACACCTAACACCCATTGATTGTTTATACCACTCTTACCCCGTTATTATATATTGCTTCGTCTTACCCGTCGTGATGCTTCCGATGAGCGTAAATGGCACGCAGACGACAATCACCAGCAAATCGGCCACGGCCAGGTTGACGATGAATATGTTGGTGGGCGACGACTGCATCCTCACGTTTTTATATACGACCAGAACCACGGACATATTGCCAATGAAACCTACCAAAAACACGGCCGAGTACGCTATGCAGAACAGTACGGTAACTTCGGCCGAATATCTCATCCGGTATTCCTTCCACGGCCAACCGTCCAATCCATAGTCCCACAGCACATTGCTCTGGTTATCATCCCTGCGTACACAAAACAAAGATTTCGTCATGTGAATACGTCATGAATAAATATTCATGTCATTAGAACGATAAATTAAAGCGAAATCAAAATTCAAATAGTGTAGTGAATCGTCAATGTACTATTAAGTTAAATATTTTACATTATTTTTTAAATTAAATATACAAATGGCAAGAAATAAGAACCTTGTACAAAAAATAAATATGGCGATTTTACGCCGAGTCGGCGTGATTCAAGTCGCAAAATTGATCAAGAACGAAAATTCTAAATTTTTCATTATTTTTTAGGCCTGTGTTTGTTGAACTATGAGCGTAATTTTTGAACAAAAAAAGTTCGAAAATAGTCACACATTAAAAAATAATTAGACAAATTAGTAAAAATTGATAAATTGAAAATGGTTAAATTTAAAAAGGGTTAAAATTTAAACGGATTTACATATAAAACGTGAAGGGAATATGACGATCAGTTTGGCAGTTATCACGCCTACCACTTTAAAATAGAGAATTTCAAGAAATACGCATTTGTAATAACACTCGATTTTCAAGTACAACTTCTCTCCTAGTTAATGTATATTCAAAATTTAAAAAGAATATGATAGATGAGAATATTTGTTATGAACATACATTTTATTTAAAATAATTATTTTAAAATTTTTAATACATTTGAAAATTTGTAATAAATTTAACGTGATTGCATGGAAGATGCGATTATCGAGTAACGAGATTAAATTAAATAAAATAGATATAAAAGTATGTCAATATTTTAGACACCTAATTTTTTGTGAACTTAAAATATTTCTATTATATTTTCCTTTCAAAATATGCGAGAAAAAAGATTAATTTTTCAACACAGAGAACCTGAACCCAAATCGATTCTTTTCATTTTAATGTAGTAATACGCTTATTTTATGTTGAGTGAAAGTTTAGTTCCTATTTAAAAACATGTCGTCCTAACTGCAATCCAAACAGGAATAACATTATTTTTTTTTTTTTTCAGAACTGAAATCCATAAAGGTCATGATCCATGAACAGGCCCGGATAGGTCCGGCGAGTTAATGAGTTCAACTCGATGGGTCAAGCGATATTTGGGTCGATTAAGTAATGTGCAGCTAATTATATAAGATATTCAATTTAAAATGAAATTTGGAAGATTTTTAATAGTCTGTACTTTAAAAAAGTACATAAAAATTATTTTTAAAGTATCGAAAACTCTTTTTGCGCTGGTAGAAATTCCTAAGCCTCGGTGGGCAAGTTGCTTTCCCTATCGCTGTTCGTAAAATGATCTGAAAACTGTTAGAACATTTTGGTGCAATTTTTAGTTATTTATATATTATATATTATGTGTGTGTGTGTGTGTTTGCACTACATTATGTAATTCATTTAGAGATAAACAGTTTCATAAATCTGGTACGCCAACTGTTACAACTCACTACACTCGTGTTTAGTGTCGTGCTGCTGTTCGCAGTTTGCTGAGTATATAGGTTAAAGCGGTGTCTTTACGTTTTTATTAAACGGTTTACAAATCTACACGAGAACGCTGAGAAGTTTATCTCTATTACACATTTAATTAGTTTTGGTTTAGTAAATATTTTCAAAACTTTAATTTGTTCTCGCACATCCTTATCGCGTAATGTATAGATACGCATTAATTATATTATTATTATTCCGAAACCGAGAAATACTAACAAAAACTCCGAACAAACGATTATTTTCGTTTCGTTTTTTTTTATTTTTTAACAATTTCGAGACGATTCAAGTTTTTTTGTTAATCAATATTAAATTTATCCGGGGTTTCTTTTACATAACTGCTTTTCCAACTCAATATTCATACAACATATCGCGGTTGGTTTGAAATGATAATGAATTTTGGCGTACATTATAGTTTTTCGATTATAGCGAGCATACTTACTTACAGAATCCTGTCTAATGGAATTTCACCGGCATCTATTTGGAAACATATACTAAAATAAAATATTTTTGACGAGACAAAATGTTATCTGGTGTGAATTACGTCATCGTTCGCAATTATAAGAAAAACGTGTAACGAATAAATCAGGTACCCTGTATATAGGACGACGTTTTCCCGGTTATTTATGCGCCGTCAATAAAAATCTATAGGTGTACACTTGACAAAAGTACAGCGGGTTGACGGATTTAGGGTTGAGGAGGAACCACTGAAGTATTCCGTAAAATTATTTTTTAAGTTTGACAAAATATAATTTAAACATAGCAATGTAGATAAAAACATACAATAAAAACGTAAGTTTAATATAAATCTAAACATAAGTGAATAAAAAAAAGAAGCATATTTTATAACGTAGTCTAACGAATTTTAAAAGTAATAATTTAAAAATAACGATGCCAGTGGAAAAAAAAAATAGTCAGTCAATATGCGGTTGAAACACTTTTCTCGCCGGGTACGATAATAATGGTACATTTATTAAATTTGACAGCAACGATATATTATTATCATTACTTTCTATAAAACGATTCTAAATGAGGCTTGGTGTCTATTATGCCTAACTAGGTATCACTGTATATTATATCATGAGTAAATATTTAGATCAGTGATTCACACAAGTTGGTCCATAGACCCCCGTGTGTATGCTGGATCACAAAAAAATATATGTATTCTAAAAACACGGTGATGCCGAACAAAAATAAAAAAAGGAATTCTCTCATTCCATCCAGTTGAAAATCTGCACAGCAACTAACCAAAGTTAACTAAATTAATAGTGACTATAAATGTACACAATATTATGATCCTAAAAGTAATCGAACTTCCGATTGTAGTGTAATTTTTTCTGTGTATTTGTTGGGTAGATTTGAGTCTACATACTCAGTAAACGCTAGGTCAAATGAAATGAGATTTTCAAATTCATTTTAGAATTTTTCATTTTCTTCAAACTAAATTAAAACGAAGACATACCCAGAGACACCCAGTGGAATAGTACTGATGATGTAAATATTTTCATGACATTTTTTATTTTTGCGAACATTTTTAAAGTAAGTATACTTTTATTATTAAATACTTTTGGTTATTTAATACCTAATAAAAGTACAGATATTTAAAACCATGTTATTTTAATTAAAATGTTTGTTATTACATTTATCACAAACAGTAACATATATAGGATGAATGATTTAAAACTTAGAATTTCTGGTATCCTGTAATAACTTAATAGTAAATAAATCATAACTAGTAAAATACAGTTAATGTACCATTATATAAGCCTATAGAACATTATGAATCGTATTTCAAGCTTACATCTCCAAGTAGTACCATAATGGTAGACTTCCATGAGCCTATAAAAAAAATGGATCATTGGTCCTATTTTAGTTTAAGCTATAAGGAGAACCATATAGTATAATATATGAGTACGAAATAGAATAAGATCGACTCAGGAACAAATATGATTCAATTTTAAATCTAATGACATCAAATAAGATTAATTTATTGGCACAAGAAGAGTTTCTAATCGTTACAACCAGTGTATTTTCAAACTAGTCAACTAGGCGATACAAATGTCGCCCAGTGAAAGTATTTTGTCGCCTAGTTGATTGTATTTTTAGAGACTGGACGACACATAATTTTCAAAAGAATTTTTAAATTATGTAAAAAAAAAACAATTAGGTAGGTACCTAATAAATGATGGATAAATGTGTACATTTTGTTATTTTATCGATATTCGATATTAAACACAAAATGCGTCTATTTTTGTAGAATATGAGATAATAAGTTATAATAATTGTTAAGTACACATTTATAGCGATAAGGGTAAAAATAGTCGACGATAACGATTCACATTCGTAACCCGAGACACGATTTTCATTGATAGGTATTCGACATATTTTATCTTTACTCAGTATACCGTGACGACGTCCAACGATCATCGCAATTACAAATATCATAACGAATTATCGAAGGATTTGTGTATTTTTATCAGCACTGGTAAGTACCTTGGTATCTATCAGAGATTTAACAAAATAAAATATTCAATAGTAAATTTAATAATTTTGATTAGGCATGTTGAATGTTCAATAGTTAACTTGTTTTTTTAATTTAAAAAAAAAACGATTTTATTATCTATACGTTTTTAAAACTAAAAAAGAAATTAAAATAAGTTTTTACATTGCTATGAAATCAAATAGTACATGAAAAATTAAAATCTTCCGTAGTCTTAAAATGTATATTGTATATTCGACTAATGTGACGTCTCTGTTGCGCTCACGCAGCCGTCATCCCGGCAGGCTGTACTCCACACCACAACGCAAATACCAGTCTTGTAAAGTATTTGAGTAAATATATTTAAATACTTTTATAGTATTTAGAATACTTTTTAAATACATTTTAATTAAAGTATTTTCAAAGTATTTGAAATACTATCCCGTTGGTATTTTTACTAGAATTACAAATACTTTTATTTAAATACTTGTGAATACAATTTCTTATAAAAAATTTTAATTTTAATAAATTTCATTCAATCAAAATTAATATTCAAGTAGGTTTGTGTAGTGTAATTTTAAATTTATTTTATCATTTAAATTTAATATTATTTTACAGTGTAATGAATACACAGATGGAATTCGGGGATTTATGTATAATATGTGGTAATAGCATTGATTATATATTACTAATATATAATCAATGGTAATAGGTAATAGAACACTATATTTCATCTATGGTATAAGTATAATAAATCGTGGATGATAATAATCGCATGTCTGAAATACGTCTTAAAATAATAATTGTAATATCGTCGGAAATACAACGGACACTCAATTGACACGTGTTTGTTTCATTTTATAATAATTTTATTATTAGGTAGATATAGGTATATTACATTATAAAATAATATTTAATAATAAATTTAATAAATTAGGTATATTTAATAACACTATGTTTAACACGGTATCGTAAATATATGAAAAATGTTGGTAAAAATAATTATTAATTTTCAAAATATTGTAAAACTAAAATGTGAATTTTTGTAATAACTTTAATATTTATTATATTATTACATCAAAAACCGAAAATGTATAGTTGAGTGATTTTAAGATCTATAAAATAATATAATTTAAATAATACCACTGTTTTAAAAATAAATTTAAAGCCGTATAAAAGTATTTGTATTTAAATACATACCAAGTATTTTTGTTTGTTCTTAAATACTTTTTATGTCAATGTGTTTATATCTGTATTTAAATACAATTTTAAAAGTATTTTTTACAACACTGGCAAATACGCAATAATTATCATAATATAATAGTTTACTACTATTTATATTATTTATTTTACATTATACACAATTATAAATTAATATTATAATTATATATAATTTATAATAAACAAATTCTATATTAAGCTAATATGATAATACCACGTATAACATTGAACTACATTGTTCACATGTTTACAACTCCCATTTTCACTAATTTACAAACTATATTAATTGTCAATTTATTATAACACGGGACGGGTGTAACACACTCATTATTAACCTCCACGGTGGAGTTGAACATAAAAACAAAAATACATCAGTTATCCCACAGTAAATGAATACATATCCCCTTATCAATAATACGATATTACGTTCTATCGATAAGAAAAAAAGCAAAAACTATTTACGGCACAAACGAGTTAACATAACCATCGGTTTTATTTTTTCGATTATAAAATATGTTTTAATATAGGTACGTGTTATTATTTCTGTACTAATCTAAATTACAACAAACAAATCAATTATTAATATACATTTACGGGCAAATGCCTAAACAAACATGATAGTAAGCACATATATTATGTATGAGGACTTACCTAATAATTAAATATATGGTTAAATTTATTATATTTGGCTGAATAACTTTAAAGAATTAAAACTCCATTTATTATTATTTTTTTTTTTTTTATGTAACTCAATAAAATATATTAATAGTTTTTCAACTGAGTTCAAGTTTAATTTTTTTATCCATTTTTAAATATCCGGTTTTTTTTGTTGTATTTAACTTTGATTTATTCGAGTCAATATTTTATTCAATAAATATTTTGTTCTGAAGATAATTAAGCATAGTTTATAATTTTTTTTTAAATTATATAGTTGATATTTTGAACATAATATATATATGATCAGCTAGGATATAATATATATATATATATGGTTATTACATATTCCGTAAACGTAAAAACTTTCGGAGTATGCGACATAATCAGTACTTTCAAAGTTATCAATCAGTAAATGAATTGTGGGAGTTTATGAAAAGAAAAATCGCCAACGCCCGGATGTTTTGAAGAATCTGTGACCCGGAAACGTTTTTGAGATACTTTAAGCCAGCGGTCGTTAAATGGTAATTAGCTTCGAAGGAAACGTGATAATTCGTCTCAATTAAGAGGTAATTTGTAAATGTTTTCCGTTTTCCATTGTCTTGGGGTTAAAAAAAAAATGAAACAATTAATTTTTTTTATTAAAATTTAGTTAATCGCTATACAATAACACACCAGTAATGAATGTTAACCTATATAATGATTTTTTAAGATAATAAATCGTTAGAAATTAAATTTTAAATCCTAAATGTATATAAATGTAATAGAATTTGAATAATTAAAATGATTTGTCCTTGTATTTATTTTGTAGTTTATAGGCTGCTCAAATTCCATTTAAAAAAAATAATAATAAAAATAGTAATAATTTGGCAATTAATAATGAAAAAAAAAAAGGTTTACTATTAAAAATAACAATATATGTATATATAAAAGGAAATATGAATATAGTATTGATAGAATTATATATAGGTACCACTAATGTCAATTATAGTTTGTCATTAAAAAATATTTTTATGTATTTTATTACCTATATATAAATAAAAAAATTATGTACAAAATAAAATAAAAATTATATATTTTATATATAATATATAATAAAGACGGCCTACAGACGGATGCTGAGAATCGCTTGGATGGAAAGGAGGACCAACTTCTCAATTCTAGCAATGCTAAATGTAGAAACAAGACTGTCAGTGGTGTGTAAACAAAGGATTCTAAGGTTCTTTGGCCACATCATAAGAAGGGATGGTTCGAGCCTGGTGAAGCTGATGGTCGAAGGAAAAGTAGAGGGGAAAAGAAGCCGTGGAAGAACACCAATGCGTTGGATAGACCAGATGAAGACCATCACTGGCTATCCCCTAGAAGAGGCCATTCGATTGGCTGATAACCGTGAGGTTTGGAAAGAGATTGTTGCCAACGTCAACTGATGGGTCACCAAACTTCCGCTCTTGGAAGACGGACTTAAGAGAGACCTCTTCCATAACCACTTATTTTTTAAAACTACATTGCCTTCCAGATTTCAAACTTAAATATTAAAATAATTTAAATATTTTTAAAATAATTTATATATGTTTATTATTAATTCCGATGAATATTAACAGAATAATAAGTATTTAAATTTTAAACCCTTGGAGTCGAATTAAGTATTATATATATATTATGTAGGATCGTGGGGGTACATGATCATTACCATTTTTAACTACAATAAAATCAATATACATATTGGTAAATAAATATTAAGGTATTGATATTAACTCATAGCCAAAAAGAAAATGAATATATCTTTTTATGTATTTATTTAATTTTACAATAAAATGTAAAATAATATTTTATTAATTGTTCAATGTAATTTCGGTTGGGGGATGTAATATAGTAATAATTATTAACTTTATATATATATATATATAAATAATATTAACTTTGAACTTTTATTAATTTTTGCTATTAACTTATGAAATAATAAAAAGCCATTAACTTGTCTAACATAGGCAACAATACAATCAAATTATTCATAAATATATGTTAAAGGCTATTATATAGGTAGTTAATTCAAAAAATTAAGTATGAGGTAATTAAGTATAATGTTTGAATACTATTATTCCACAACAAAAATACAAAGAGTAATGAGAGTTTTTCAAGGAAAATACTATAAAATCCATGACAGATAAACTGTAGAAAACCACTGAATTATTTAAAATTGGTTAAAAAAAGTTTTGAAGAATAAAGTTTATGTT
>JAIPRL010002714.1:0-19314 GCA_025469235.1 Pemphigus obesinymphae | reverse complement strand
ATTTTTATAAATTAGAAAACAATATTATTCCGAATTTCTTTGATAGACCAAATTGTTTTTATTATTGCTTGAATAAAATTATAATTGAAGATGTATAAATAAAGGTGTATAATTTGGGCATTGATTTCATTTTTTTTCTCATAAAAAATGGTTCCTAAACATAACTGACCCCTCCGATTTACAAATCCTAGCTACTCCATTAATAATACCTACTTACTACCTAGTTTAAAAATAAGAACCCATTAATTTTTACATAATATTTAATATTCGTGATTTTTCCCAAGTTTAGAACAACACAATTTATACTACTGAGTACTATTCGGGAATTTTTTTTTATGTCAGCATATTAGTAAGTCTTTGCCTTAGTTTAGCAAAAACTGAAATGACGCCACTGTATTCGTATATACGATACGAGTACTATTACTACAATATTTTTCGTCACAACCGACTTAAATTCAAAAAAATGAAAATGTATAAAAAATTCTATCATATAATGTTGCTTTTAATTCATGCCATTTTAATGATGCAAAAACACGAGTAATTATAAATACATTAATTTTGACGACCTATATATTAATTAATAAAATATATTGTATATTCCTTGAATGGACTTCAATACTTATTTTATACAGATATACATAATATACTCTATTATACATCGTAAAATTGTTTTGAATATTATCATTGTTTTATATGAAATAACTTTAAAGAAATTAAATGTACAATTGTGAATATAAGACTTTATTTCCAATTTTTTTTTTTTTTGTATACAATATAATTCCAAAACTGATTATCATTATTATAATTATATATTTATTATCATATTAAATATAAAAAATAATAATAATTTAAAGCATTATTTATTATAACGTTAAAGCTAGAAATAATTCTAATTAATTTACAAATAATTTAATTAACATTTAACGCGATATGTTTGCAAATTAATTCAACCTTCTAGTTCAAAAATTGTATATCTGAAATCATTCTTATTACATTTCGATTTAGTATTGAGTTTTTAGTGTAAAATATGGTTTTATTATTATTATTATTCATTTATTTACGCCAAAACTGGTAATTTTTTATAAAATACTTAAAGGAACGTAGATACGTATATACAATATATGATACAAAAATACAGTAAGAAAGTATATTGTTTATGTACGGGTGTCGGAAAAAATGTTCGGGGAAAAAATAACCACGGAAAAAATATCCAGAAAAAAATATCCGGGGAAAAAATTCCCAGTGGAAATAATATCCGGTGAAAAAATATCCTATGGAAAAAATATCCGGTGGAAAAATTTTAGTTTAAGAATTTAAGATAATTTATAGTTAAAAGAAAAAGGACAGCTGTCGAAAACTGCCAAAGTATATTAAAAACCCTATGCGAGGACTATGAAACTAAAAATATTTCAATTGATAACCATTTAAAGGATATTGCTAATGCCATTAAATTTTAATTTTAATCTTACTGCCTATAGATCTAATAACTTTGAGTATAAAATTGAGTTTAAAAAATGCTGTATATTGTGGACAAAATTTAATTGTTTTTAAAAAATATCGTTCGACGATCCCAATGTATGTATGAAAAATTAAAATTAACTATTTATCCATGTATTTATAATTATTGTTTTATTGTTTTATGACTTTGTACCTACCTATGATACATTCATAATTATATTGTATTTATTATGTATATCTATAATTAAATGTTAATAATTGATTAAAATTATTATTATTTTATTTTGTATTTTGTTTTTATATTTGTTTTCATATTTATATTTTTACTTATAAATAATTATTAATTGTATATAAATTTGAAAAATTTAAAAGTTTTACGTTTATTTACATTATTTATTTAAGTCCATTTAAGTCATTTTGTTCCCCCCAGATATATTTTCCCCGGGTATTTTTTCCTTGGATATTTTTTCCATGGGATATTTTTTCACCGGATATTTTTTCTTAGATTCGTATGTACAGGTAAAATTAGGAGAGAAATTTATGTTAGACGGAAGATCGTATAGTAATTTGTCATGAGAGATATTATTTGGTGATTTCGACGATATCAAAGGGTTTTAAAAATAACTTTAAACGTATGGAGAAATAGATGAAAAAAATGGAATAACTACATTTAATGTATAACATTTAAACAGCGTTTCCCACGGTACTGAAAATGTATTATAAAAAGTATACTTAATTAGTATTGGAAATAGCTAGGCCTCTCAATTTATCTATAAATCGTCTCGAGATTTATTTATTTTTTTATATTGTTGTATTTAGACAATACAATAACATCAGTAAATATTTCTGAAAGATAGCATATTTATTATTTTCTAAATAATCATAATATATAAGAAATCATGCGATTAGAATAATCCATATCAAAATTATTCAGTTTTCAGGAGAGCAACTTTTTTCGTTTATTGATCAGAAAAATCCAGATATCAGCAACAAAAAATTGAATTAAAGATGTAAATCTAGAATTTTTTTAATTTATCTGTTCAATTTGGTTTTCTATACTACATTCATTGATTAAAAAAATTTTAATATTTCAGCTACATGTAGAAATATTGTAATTTGATTTATTCTGAATTATTGTACTGATGTACAATATAATAATTGCATTCAATTTTATATTGTATAACTTTTTAGTTTTACAGTATAGATAATAATGTTAGAACTATTATATTTTACCAAATGAAAGAAAAAATAAACTAACCATAACTAACCGATACGAGTTCTCATAAAAATGTATGATATTGAACTTTTTTATTTCAGCTAACTTCTAAACATGAGTCATATTAAAACGTTTGTTAAACTAATAAGCGCACAAAAATTGAATGAAATAATATCTACTAAAAAATTGTTTTCTTTTTAATTAGCGGTTAATTTTCAATACAATCCAATGTTTTGCGCTCTGAATATTCATTTTGGTTTAGGATATGTTCTTAATTTCTAAAATTTAACTGGCCGATCTGATCGGGTTATGGTTACATTTAGTATTTCAAATTGAGCATAACCGACAGACCAAATGAATGAACTTATATCCAAAGTTAATTAATCAACGATCTATTTGGGTTTGGTGTTTCGACTATTTTAGTTTTGTTCTACCGGGATAAAATATATAGGATTTTTATGATTAAACTTCAATAGAACTGCATGCGATCTATACATTTTGTCAATTTAATCACATTTTAATTATATGTTGTGATAAACAAAAGGTTTAGTATATTTTATAAAGTGTTAAGTACAGGAAAAAATCTCTAAAAATTACTATGTCATTTACACACATATGTATTGTTTATGTTCAATTTTCGATATATAAACGGATTAACTTAGTATTGCACTTTTACCTGAAAATAATTAGCAGATGACTATAAAAATTAAACTTCAAAACTCATTAGAGAGTAAAATGATTCATTTTCAGAATTTATAATAATACATTTTTTTTATACCTACCGCACTCTTTTCTCCATTCCTAAGTCCATCCTTGCAAGTATGAGGTATGTATAATTTTACCAATTAGCCAATAACAGATGGCATTATAATGTTTGATGAGTTCATTAAAAATATTCAGATAATCAATAATTAAAAATTCAAGGTACAAATCGATTGAAAATATTTACATCATATAATTTCTAATGATTAATTATTATTAATTAATTATTTTACCCACTAACTAAAATAGTATTTATAGTTAAAGATAAGTACATTTGACATATAATAGTAATAAAAATAACTTAGTAAAAATGTAACTAAATTTCAAACTACCCCGGATTTGACATTCTTGTAATCAATCTTTGACCAATGTTGAATTTTGAAAAGAAATTCAAAATAATTTTCCAATAATTTTGTAATAAGATTATGGTTTCAAACTACATTAAAATATTAATTAAAATGATGTTTCTTCATTTCGGTTTAGAGTCATACATATCAGATCCAATGAAACTATTTAGTATTAAAATCAATACGAAAAAAAATTTAGCAAATAAACGGTCATTATAGAAATTGGCAATATGATTTAACATTGCACGAGTATTTCGTTTCTCGAATAATTCGAAATTCAAATATTAAATATCCGTTTTTAAAATTATAAAATTATCATAAGTGGAATGTATCTATATAGGTGCCTACCAATTTTGTTGCTTGATTTAAAAAAAAAAAAAAAAAAAAAAAAAACGTAAATACCTACTGAAAATTTAATTTCAACCATATTTAAATTTGAATTAATCCCGTTCTCGTTATGTTCTGTATTGAAATGTATTTAATTAAAACCTTTTTTTCGTTCTTTTAAGAAATCTGCGATTAATTAACTACAAAATTTTGCTACGCTTATAAAATGATCTCAAAACGCTACACACATTCACGAGAAGTAATTTAAAATGCAATAATCTTCACACGCGCAAAGGTCGTTCAGAATTGTAATAATATGTAATCACTACACAATCATAGTGTAGTGCATTATCTACATAGTAGAGTGTTCTTGTTATAATAGAATAGCAGAACGGTGCTGCTGTAAGCCACTCGAATAAATAAAAAAGAAGCCCCATCGCGAGACAACGCAGGATTATGCTAAAATTCTAAATTAAAAACAAAATCTGTGTCATATATATTTATTAATATATATATATATATATAATTTCTGACTATTTTATTCGGCATAATAGACGACGATAATTTATGCGAAACGAGAACATGTGAAAAATATATAATATTATTTACGATATAATGTTTTAGCAAGAGTAGATTCTAAATTTGTACTTGAAAATTAACAGAAAATACGAAAAATTATATTTTACTGGACAAGCCACGTTAGTAAATGTATTACATTGATATTATTGTTATTCACAAAATACTTCCATTCAAAATATTTCCACATAGAACAAATAAATCAATAAACAAATAAACTAGCAGACAGAAATGTATATTTATATAAAAATTAAAAATTGTTTTTGGGTTTCTATTTAGAAGCAAATAATCAACATTTTAAGATGCGGTTCTGGTGGTTCCAGTGTAGGTTCTTCTAAATTCAATTTCAACTCGTACACTAATAGCATTTATTAATTTATTTTTATTTAATTTATACCGTTCTGGAAAATGAAAATATATTTTTAGGTTTCTAATCTTAAGTTTAGACACCTTATATTTCCGCTGTGTCCGTTCATCCGTACGCTTACCTGCAGTGCCTAAATACTTACGAGTTTGTTAAATTGTTTACCAGGGAGCAGTGTCGTATAAAAATATATAAGTGTATTTATTTATTTAATATGAATAAAAACAATTTCGGTAGAAAATTATATTGACGTTTTTTTTTATTGTTTTCCCGGGGAGTAGATGTATAATTTTGAAAAATTGTATACATAATCGGGCTAGGAAAATGCGCGGTTGTTGGAAAATCGAAAAGTTTTAAAATTGAAATCGTTTTCTCGTCGTCTAATGTAGGTATATTATACGGCCACACCGACAGACGTATAGTGATAAAAGTCTAAGGTGAGCACATCCTATTATACATTGTTTAGTACCTAATAGGCACGTAGTTTGGTAAAAATGCATACGACTCGACGTGTTCTAAATAATTCGCAAAAGATTCGACACGGCGGGATAAAAACATGTATTTACCGTTTTAGGTGTGAACGATAATATTTATCGTATATATTCTATCATCGAAACGGGGCATACATTAGGAATAAATCCAATCCCAAAGCAATTTTTTCCCGATGGCGCAATATGCCGTGTCGTTTAGGTGTGTAGAAAAAAAAAAGAAAAAAAAACGTACCCACATAATATAATATGTACGTATATAAATATAAAAAAAAAAAATTTATCAATATGAAAAGCGGGTAAACCATTTATAAATATATGTTTTAATGGGAACGTTTTTTTTTTTTTTTTTTATATACCGTATGCTTTTGTCATCAATATATATATATGTACAACAGCTGTGGAAATATAACGTGCTATAGAAAAAAAAAATGCCAAACGAGGTTTTTGGAAAAATCCGACACAAAGGAATTATCTCTCTTCTTTTCAGGGTGAAAAAAATTGACAAAAATTCAATCGGTCCTGACAAAATTCTGGCAGCTTCTCATTTGTTTTCCTTTGGTGTGCATGACGCGAAAACGGCCGCGGTATATATATATATATATATATATATATATATATATAGGTACCTATGGTATGTACCGAAAAGGATTGACGAAAATATTATTACTTTTGTCGGTACATTATTATCATTTCAATACGAGTCTATTATGTGCTGTGGGCTAAGGCAGATAATATTACGAAAATATAATTTGAAACGATCAGTTTAGAAAAATAAGCCGGTCAGTATGGGGTGGAAGTACTTCGCTCGTTGGGTAGGTGGTGAACATATTGAATTTGAAAACAATAATACGTTCGATAAAACGATTCCGAGTCAAGCTCCGGTGTGTAAAACACGAACATCACTGCAGTCGGTAATAACTGAAAATAACTTTTATTACGAAAATACTTGAAAATTTAAAATTGTTATAAATATTCCAAAAAAAGAAAACATTTTTACCTTTATTATGTATACTTATATGTACAGTTTTTGTGAAAAAATCAAGTCCATAGACCCATTTTTTTCCCTCGATATTTTTTATACCGAAATAATACGCATGTTGTCGAAAAATTGAATATTATGCAACTATAAAAATTTTAAATCACTATTCAGAAAATTTGTGTATACCGACTTTTAATATAGCTCGTATACCATTTCGAGTTTGTATAGAATTATCATTTTAACGAAAACACTTCAAAATGTGACATGACTATGAATAGCCCAATATTAGGGGAAATAATTTTAAAATGTTGACGTTAATTTTACATTAATATATATTTACTATTTAGTGTGAAATTATCAAGACATTAGGGTCGTACGTTATAAAATTACGATGAAAATTCAGTATTCGATTTTAACAAAATCATGCTTTTACAGCTTTTCTTTAATTTTTGGTCATTTTTTTCTTAAGTGTTTATCCAAAAATTTAAAATATTGAAAAATAACCCCTCTAAAGTACCAACTGGGCGAAATATCTTACTAACAATGGAGTAATTATGTAGCAATTGCAGCACATACCTTCTAATAAAATTTATAGGTACAGATATAAAAAAATGAAAAATAAAAAATTACATTGTTAAACCAATACATAAGATACAAAAGTATCTAAAGTACTTAAATAATTTACACAAAATACAAATACAGAAACCTATGTTTTTTTTTTTCAAATACTTTGTTCTTTTTTACATTTTATATAATATATTATAGATTAAATTAGACTATATTCAATCAAGCCGGACAAATGATGAGCAAAATGGGTTTTATTATTACGTAGCAATACTGAAACAAAACTTTTATGCAATACCATTACCAAAACTAAACTGCAAGACTCAAAACAATGAATTAAATATATTATAATAATGCAAATGTTGTTTTGTCTTGATATTATACTCTATTTACAATTTTACAAACAATCAACAATTTTCATAATGCAATTATTATATTGCAATCTATTGTATTATTTTCTGAGATAATTATCCAAAAACAAAACTTCCGTTTTCGGTTAATCGGGTTTCCGATTATTTCCCAAATATTCACATAAACTCGATATTATCGAAAATCACCAACTACACTATTTTTTTTTTTATTTTCACTAATACCGTCAATTTATTTTTTAACTACCTACATAATATGAATTAAAATGTAATATTGCAACCCGGAACAGTTTGGATTTGGATATATTATAATGTATATTTTAATTTTAAACAATATAAGAATATTTATTTGTATAGTTATAATTTTATAAATTAAAATGTATCTAATTTATTTATATTGTACATTAATTGCACCCAATTGTGGGTATTAACAAGTTAATAAGTTAATAGTTAAATTAAAAGTTAAGTTAATTTTAACTTAACTTATATTTTTATATTAACTTTTAATTAATGAGTTACTTTTAATTAAAACTCAGTTAAGGTAATTTTAAAATAATTAATGCATTTTGATTTCATATTATGCCTGTTGTCATAATGGTTGAATAAAAAAAATGTTGTTTTTATCGTTTCTGATAATTCTTATATTATAAGAACTATTTATTTCCCGAAAATATAAATAAAACAAAAATAACTATATATTATAATTTATATAATAATATTTCCATAATATAAATTTAGGAATATATTAGATTTCCCACCAATAAACAATATATAAATGAGTAATTTGCAATGAGAAATTTCCATTTGTCAGAATTTTGAATAAAAGTGTAGGTACCTACTAATTAAACATTTTTATGAACTTATTTGTTGTTAATATTAATAATTATTATTATAAATACATCGTAGTTTTTCAATAATATTATGTAAATGATTTTTAAATATTTTAAAATGCTCAAAGTTAAAAAAAAACCTGTATTTCCAAAAAAAATAATCCATGCCTACCTACTTAGTTATACTCTCAAATGTTGTATGACTCGTACAAAAAAATAAAAAATAAAATAACTAAACTTAAGTTAATAAGTTATTTTTAAAACTTAATTTTATGGTTAAGAAAACAAAAACTATTAACTATTTAAACTTTTAGTATTAGTTTCTATATATTTTAAAAAAAAATCATTAACTTGCCCAGCATTGCTTACACCTATAAAGTTATAAAGTTATACGTTTAGTCTATCTAGATAACCAAAAATTATCTTTTAGGTCTTAGATAATCCTATCGTCATTATCATTATCTATAATCTGTATAAGAAACATGTTTCATGGTTACATGGCTACATACTTGATGGTTACATGTCCCAAAAATGGTTGTTATTATAATATTATACTATACGTGTTAACAACAGAAAGGTTAGGTTTTTTTTAAATATATTACCTCGGTTACAGGGAAATGCTATATAAAAAATGTATAAGCGTATGGCCTCATAAACATATAAGTTATAAAATATATGTTAAAATATAAATCAATACACCCACTATAATTTAATTTAATATAACCTCCGCATTATTTCACATTTTTCGCGATAACCATTATTTGATAATATTATATCGTGTGACGCTACCTACACGCATCATCCCGACCTTTAACCCATAAGCCTGCAGTGTTTAAGATTAACCATTTGATTTATAAAATAGCATCATTTGAAAACGAAACAATTAATAAACCCGGTATTAAAAAAAAAAAAATTACTAAACAAAACACATTTGAAATCATGGCACATAAAAATTATACTTTTGGAAATAGCAATATTCATGGCTGCGCTTTAATTTCCCAGTTCAGCGCCAGTAATAAAATTGTAGTTAAAAATTCCTGTCCATTTTTTTATCTGTGCCCAACACTTTGTTATAATTTCTCCGGGTACATGAGAAAACTCAGAGGTTAAGTTCCAAAAATAATCTTGAAAATAACTTATTCACGTAATTTCATAGTAATAATTACTAATGACCGTATGAATACAGCAACCCTATTTATATTACAAAGAAGCCACGAAAAAAATCACTGTTTTTTGCCGCAAACACGGAAATCCTTCTAAAAATAAGTTAAACAGACGGTTCAACTTTCATCTGACGACTAATTTTCAGTGCCATCGACGTATGAGTCACAATCCCATTTGTAAATAATTTATCGCCGTTTTTCTACGAAAGATATGCCGACTGAAATTCACCGCAAATCTATCGACATTAATTTACCTACTATCACATTATACCGAACGCTTTTCTTCAACAGGACCTTTTCATATTTCCGATGAAATTTAAGTTTTGAAACGATGGAAAAATTTATTTTCGAATTGTTTATTCCATGAATGCTGTGCTAATTATTCCTGTTATCCCATAATCAGTTATGAAAACAAACGGACGTTTCCCTCTAATATACTCCTGTATGCACATTTGATAATATTATTATTGTCTGAGTATTTCAATAGGAGAAAATGTGAGAATGTCTATGGGATAAACGTAACGCGCTATGAACATCTCCGGTAAAATATTTTGTATTAAAAAAGAACGCATAATTTCATTATTTCCAATATTCAAAGCAAATCGGCTAAAATGATTTAAAAAAAATAATTATTAAAAAAAAACATTACATAGTTTTCAGAAAAATATAATACAATTAAAATGTAAAATATATATAAATTATTTTGTTATATTTTATAAGTCGAATTATTTTATTTTTTTGGAATATCAGCTCGAACAATATTGTATAGCTTAATTGTTAAGTTTAAGAAAGTTCAATTTTATTTTAGCACAAAAATAAATACAAGAATAGATGCACATAATATTATGTTTTAGTTTTAGGTACTGTTATAATATATCTGATTGATATTTCATCAATAGAATAATTATACTCAATAAAGTTATTTCAAACTAGTTATGTGCATTAATTTATAAAATATTAAAATAATAATATTGATTTTTGAATATGCTTCTTCTATAAATACTAAAAAAAAAAAAAAACATTACTGGGGCTTAGAACAAATATATTCTAAATATAATTTTCTGATTTTTTATTGGCAATTGAAATTTACAACGTTATTGAATGAGTTGCAGAGAAACCGAAAACTGTTCGGATCGATACAATCACTATCAAAATTAGAACTTTTTACAGACGTTTTTCAGTATAATTTAAATTCATTTTTTATACTTTATAAGCAAATTTTTTGATATTTAATTTTTTTAGATGGTGAGTGTTACGATAAAAATATTAGGTTTCTTAGGTGATTGACACCTTATTTATCACTGTTAGTATACAATTTTGGATATAATAATGTAAGTAGATTGTGTATTATAAATGGTTGAAAGTATAGCTCACAGAATCTAAAAGTCTGCAGGCCTATAACAATAATATATCTTGTTTAATCTTATTTTCCTCGGTCGTACGGTCAAATAAAAAACTAAATTAGAAAACTTTAATCAATCCAATCACAAAAATCAATATGAGTACAATTAACCTTCTATCTACCACGGATCACGTATGCTTGACAGAGCTCGTATATTGAGAAAGACGTCGGAGATAAATATAGCTATCAAAAGCCAAAAATCGTTTAAACCCGATGATAGTGTTTTAGCGAAGAGACGCACAAACAAATTCATCTACCATAAAGTAAAATCTCAAATGTTCTCAGCAATATTCGAATAGTTGGGTAATGGATTCAAGGTCGAAATTCTAGCGAATAGACTAACTAACGAAAAAAAAAAAGTTGTGAGTTTCGATGTGCGTTTATAACGAAGATGCGAAGAAAAAATTAAATCAAAGTATATAAAATATAAATACAGTGGAGAGTATTCGTGTTGTTCAAAATATTTTATTATAAATCTATATTTAAACGGAAATGCTTCGAAATAATTTAAATACGAATTAATAATAATGGTTATTGGCCTGTGGAATGCTGAAAGAATAAATAAAAATAAGTAGTATTATTTTTTATTTAAATTAATCGAACTAAATCGGATCTCTTCCGGCATCCATCATTGTGGTTGATAATACTCGGAAAAATTGAAAAATATATAATATATATTATATAATGTATAATAATAAAAATTAGTTAATTAATTAATTTAAAATTCAAAAAAAAAAACCGCAATATTCGTTTAGTGTATATAATATACGTAATAATTACATATATGTACGATGTAATACATACATTAAAGAACATAACATATAATTTAAATACCTAATAATATTGTGAAAATGTAACAAATTATTTTTTTTTAACTATCTAAAATATCGATCACATGGTATCTATATCCTTCTTATATAATTTAGTATCTATTGTCCTTGGTTTCAAAACCTAAATAAATATATATATATAATACAATTCGTTTGTTTTTCTTCAATACGATTGACCTAAAAATCTTCTGTCAACACCACGCATTATGACATTGACTTACAAATTATGTTATATAATATGTCCTGAACATTTACCAACCGTATAAATAGTATATTAGCACTATAACAATCCATTATTTTCAATAATTCTGTAGACTTGAGATTCGGTGCATTTTTTAAAAACAAGTGTTACGCTTTTATTTTTATTTTCAAGTCAATTTTTTACATTTTTCTAGTTAATATATTAAAAATGTTAAAGGTATATCCAGACTTAAATATAAAAATAAATACATTTGAAAATTAGATTTTTCAATAAAACCAGCCTCGGAAAATGGTTCGAAATTGCTGGATATAAGTTGAAGCACATACTTGTATTAACGAGTGGTTGACTCCTATATAAGTGATGGGTTGCATTGCACTCAAATTGCTATAAACCCATATACTTATTGATTTTTTTAAACTTTACTAATTGTTCAAAGTCTAACTTATATAAATAACGTTTTTTTTTTTTTTTTACTCCATGTTCACGAAAAACTAAATCTTACATTAATTTTAAGTGTACTATAAATAGATAATAAATATTTTTTTTATTTTCCTAATTTCTGTTTTTTGTTCGTCAAAAAAAAATATATATATATAATTATTGTGTGCGTTTTTAGGGAAATTTTTTTTTAATAATGAGAGTTTTTGTTATTTATTAGCGTATTTAACCTTAGTTTATAATCCTTAATATATAAAATAATATATAACTTAATTTTAATTCCTTATGTAATATACTTATATAAGTAAACAATTTTCTAAATAATTCTAACTTCTAATATCATCGGAAATCATGATCTACTACTCAACACAAGTGGTAATCAATAGAAATAAGTACACGTGAGGAGCTAAGTCTTTCAAATATGTCGAAACATAAAAAAAAAGCATTAAAAACATTTTACAATCCTAAATTTACTAATATACGTTTATAAAAGGAATATTTTTTATCCCTTTAAATCCCTTTTAAGTTAATAAAATGTATATTTTTAACTCTATGTTTATCTCTAACACTGCCAAAATACAATCCCACAGGATTTCTTTCTATATGTTTTATCTATATATAAATATTACTTTTTTCGTCACATTAAACAACTCGATCTTATATATTATTATGGTGAATGTTTACCGAAATATCCTACCTTGTATATAGTTGAATATTTTTCAAATAACCTTAATTGAATATTGTTTTACTTGAAATCAAAATTCCGTGGCATGCCACCCAGATGTAAGTGGTGGAAAGTGGTCTATCAGTTTATCATCCCTTTGGTTTTTGAATGGGGTTGTATACAGTATTATTATTGTTTTAGATTAGGTAGAAAAAATAAAAAAACGAAATTGTAAAAATAATCAACGGCAATATAATTATCAATTTTAAAACCGATATTACAAATCAAAGTATATATTTAATATTTGTAGGGGATCAGAATTAACTTTTTTTTTTCTGCTAATTAACATTTTTCTGGATTCTTATTGTAGTATATTTTTTATTTAAATTTATTTTTAAATAATTTATTAAAATAAATTAAAAATTAAAAATATTTAAATAATTAATTAAATTAATTATTATAATTAATAAGCAAAGTTTGTGTATAGGAACTAACTGACGTTTATATTCCGACTGGACTAAACTCCCTAAATGGGGGTACCTACTGATTCTCAGTTATCCACTATATGATCTGGTATGAGTAAGTTGAATATACATAATAGCATACGTAACAAAAGTTTTGTGTAGGTATTGGCTTGGCAAGTAAGTTTGGTGTAAGTACAAATAAATATAAGTGTGACAGGGATATATTTTTGCAATACATTATATATTTTATACTTCCGATTGTGGTAACTTTGTACGGATCGAAAAAATGAATTGGACAATAATTAGACACCTTATCATTGTTTGTGATAACATTCACTTTATACAATAAACACCGAAAATAGTTGTTGTGATTTTTCATATTAAAAGGAAATTTTAGTGAAATATTCAAATTTTCAAATAACGACTTGAGATTTGTTATTTCTGATATTTCATATTATCATGCATTAACAACTATACATTGATACGATACAGTAATGAATTCTTTAGTGACGGAATCCAATAAAACTAAAATAAAGTAAATAGAGTACAAACTCACCCCATTCTTAGGTATATAATATAAAATAAAATGTATTAGATAATGTACATTAAATACCTATCTACTTTTTATTTAATAGGTATTTAATATGAGAATATTATACACATTTTATTTATTTTTTATAGTTTCCAACATATTGTTTTTGAAGGATTTAATATGTTTTAATATTATTATTTTTAATGTTTTACTAAAATCTGTTGTAAAAATGTTTTTTCGTGATATCTGAGACCGCATTTGTGACTTAAACATGCAAAAATTTTAGTTTAACAAGTTAACCCGGGAATGTACCTAACAGTTTAATTCACATCGGGTCAAGTTGTTATACTTTGACTGGGTAACAATAACGACTTTTTATATCATTATTAAAAATGGTTTTTAATAAAAAAAAAATTCAATATTAAAAACGTGTAACAACGTACACAGACGTCTTAGGCAGTTACGTAACAAAAATAATGCATATTACTATAATAGCGTAAAAAATATTTTTCAATGTTACGCGACTTAATACCAATTTGTTCTACGAACCAAAAAATTAATTTTTTTCAAAAATTAACTTAGTAAAAAAAATATGTTCCAGACTTTATGAAAAAAAAAAAAAACAATAGTAATAAAATTTGATACATATAATATACTCGTATATACGTATTTTTACTGTTATGTGTTGATTACAGTTGTGTTTAGAATTTATTCTCGGAAAATTGAAATAAAGTTCAACGTTGTTGAAGTTAACTCGGTCCATTCTTTGAAAACAATTTTGAATAAAAATGGACTTTTATTGGAAACTGTAACTGCACGTATAACATATATAGGCACTTTATTATACCATTATAAGGCTAATGAATGCATGCGGCTCGTAAATTCGTGTATTTTCGTATCTAGTTGAACATTTTTTTTTCTCCTATTTATTTCAAGTCTTCATAAAAAAAAAACCCCCGTATATCAATTAATATTTAATTATATCGGTTGAAATTTGAAAACACAATTAACCATCTAGTCTTTATAGTTTTGCTCGGATGTATGGTTCGTCAAAGCTAATTCAAAAAGCCACAATATTACCGCGGAAATTCACGTTTATTACAAAATGTAATAAATTTGTCCATCACACAACAATGAAGAAAAATAATACTGACACGGGTCTATTTTCAAATTGATTAATCTATACCGGTACCTATGTGTAAGATCTTGATTTTTCAAAAAAATTTTCATTTTTCGAAACCCGCCTTCTCTGTCCTCTCGAGGAACATGGAAAATATGTAGGTTATACACCTACACCGTTTTGTTTTACACGAAGGTTCCACGATAAAAACAAAACAAAAAAAAGTTAAAAAAATCTTGAAAAATCACAAGCGTAAAATACAAATTATATTATACCTGCGTTATTATAGTGATAATATTTCTGAATTTTCCAATAACAATTTTTGAGTAAAATTAAATCATTATTTTATCTATAACATGGTTCGGGAATGTTTTCGTTGTCACCCCACAATATTTATTACTCCTATCGCACAATTAGTTTTATTGTGTATATAATATACGTGTGTATCTATTCTATCCATTAAACTCGACTATCATTATTCGGTAGAATACAAAATTATATCAGTCGATACTAAACAACTACAACTAAAAAAAAAAAAAAAAAAATGTCGTTCGGACCAGTGCGGCTCCCTGCTGGACCATCATGGTTTTTTTGTAATTTTTTATTGGAAAAATGGCACTTTCGTTGGAAAAGGTTCCCGACCCCTGTTCTATACGGTGCCGTACTGTCTACTATATATATATATATATACTAATAATACAATTATATTATACGGATCGAGCAACTCGCTATGGCATCATAAATAAAAAAAATAATTAAAATTTAAATTTAAAAAAAGGCGAAAAAAATCACAGCCATTACTCTTATATTATATGAACGTACCTCGGAAGTTCCATAATTAAAAAATTATTACAAAATTATTCTCGTTTGTTTTTCCGCTTGTCAATCGTCTGCACGCGTATCATAATATGATATAATATATACGCCGTTCATTTTCCCGCGCAAAATTATCGTTTTCGAAATATTTTCGGAGGGGAGGTGAAGAAAAACCGAAGAATTTCTCCGGTTAGAAAACCGACCGGTACACGCGCGATATTATTATCGTCCAGAACGGCAGCCACTCTTGCGTTTCAGATTTCTGTGGCCGTCAACAAGTGGCCGGACGACGACGACGACGGCGGCGGTGGCGGCGACGGCGGTGGTATATTGTCCGCGTACCACGAAGAACAAGGACGACGGGCGACGACGACGACGACGACGACGACGAGAGTTCGCATGGTTCCGCACGTCCGGAAGCGGTTCGTGCCGCGCACGGGGTAAAGACGTGAATACGGTAGACCGGAACGACGGCGCGCGACGGGACCGCGCGCGAGAAAATACGGTGCGGCGCGCCGGCGATCGACGGTGTGCGTGTGTGCGTGTGCGCGCGTGTGTGCATATGGCCCCCAGCTGTCTGGCGGAATTCGCGTGCGTACGGCGACGACAACGACGGCGGCGGCGGCGGCGGCGGCGGCCCTTTTTCCGCGCGGGTGGACGGGAGGAGAGAGGCGGTCGCGAGGGTTTTCCACCGTCGCCGCCGTATGGTAGGACGGGAGCGTGGAGCCGCAACCCGCGGTCCACGGCAAATATTTCGTCGTCGCCGCGCCCTCTGCCGGGCCGACCGGATCGCATCCCGTTGCCCGTGTTCGTACGCGGCCTACTGTAATATACTTATTGTTAGGGAACGGGATATATATGTGCACGAAAAACCCTCTAAATATGCGCTTAAAAATTACTAAAGGGCCGATGTTTATGCCCTAAGAAACCTTAATATATATGCTCTATAAAATGTGAAAATATGCTTAAATAATATGCCCCATAAAACATCAATATGTGCCAAAATATACGCTGAGATATCGAAATATGCCCTAAAATATCAAAATATACGCAAATTATGTAAAATAAAATAAAAACATTGAAAATTATAGTATATTCATACTAAAAAAAAACAAGTAATTAAAGTAATATTGAAAACATTATTAAAAAAACAAATAAATAAAAAAAAATAATAATAATAAAAAAATATGGGTAAGTATGTATTAATAAATAAATAATAATATTCTTCTATTTTAATTGATTTAAGCTGAAAAAAATATAATTTTAACCATTAAAACATAACAATACAGCACGCGGTGGTATATTCTACAGAAGACGGCTGAACACTATACTGATAAATACAGATAAACGTTAACAGTCATTAAGTAGGTACCTACTTATTCTGAAAAACCCCAGAAAATGACCGATAACATTTCTAATAAATTTTATTAATTAAGATAATATTTCAAAAATAACCATTATTATAATTAAAATTCCACGAAAAAAATAAGAAAAAAGTTCGAAATATGCAAATATATGCAATATAAAATGTTCACATTTGCATTATATAGGTCATAAAACAAATTTCTGTCTCACTCTGCAATTTTTACTATTAAAAGAAAAAAATATACAAATGCATTAACATCCGCCCATTAAAAATTACAATAATATGCTGGGAAATATGCATTTAAAATGCACAATTAATATGCATCGAATATACTAAAATAAAATATTTAAAAAGTTTAAAATGTGCAAAATATGTAAAATAAAATTGATGTTAGGTATTTTAATAAAAACTATATACCCAAATCTCGCACATTTCTCGTCGGATAAAGTCTATTTTATCATACGTCGGAAAGTATTTACTCGTAGTTTTAAAATATTTAGTAGGTATTCAAAAACGATAATAATTTCACACATTTTTATAACCGGGTGTAAGAACACGTGAAAATATCAGTTAAAAACAAAAATATGCGTTAAAAATTAAAATATACACTAAAAAATTATAAATATGCAAAATAAGTTCAAAAAAAAGTTAAAAGTATGCAAAATATGCAAAATAAAATATTGGTGTTACTTTAATAATATAAGAATGAAATAAATCGCGCACATTTCTTATCAGATTTCAAATAGCTTCTTTTAACAAATATATGAATATGCATATAAATCCCTACTTATTTTTATTGCGCCTGCCGCCGACAATACCGTATGCACTGCCACCCGTACTACACGCACGCATGCGTTCGCCGTGCTCGTTTACACAACAGGCCGGGGCCTAAAACATCGCGTTCACCGACACGAAACGCGTGTCCTGAAAATCAAAGTGTTGGCGGCCCGAATCGCAAATTTTCGTACACAAGTACTAAAAAATCGCGCTACAATCAGGGCTTGAAACCAGTAATTGAAAAAAGGTGGATATCACATATACCGGTTAAAACCTTTACGACATCGAAACCGAAAAAAAATGGATAACGGTATTGAAAATTCAAATCGAAACCGAAATATATAACATTATGGCTGTATTAATAAAATAAGTATTATTTACGGAAAATGCGTTACCCTGTCAACCCCATGTTGTCGTTTCGAGTTAAAAATAGTTATGTGTTATGTTGATTGTTACGAAATGAATTATTGTAACCACGAAAACTCGTAAAACTTATTTGTTGTTTGGGGGAAAGGAGGATAAGTTGGCGACATTAAGCTTCAAACATTTATAGAAGATTTATCATTTGTGTTTGATGTTTAATTTTTAGAAGTATATTTTATTATGTACCTATACCTAATGATATATATAAAAAATAATAACATCTACATTTTTATTTTAAGTACATGTTTTGATTTTCTTTTAAAAACCTTATAGTCTCGCCATCTTACCCCATATTTGGGGTAAGTTGGTGTTATGTAAATATTATATACGAATAGCTACTTAAATCTGTGATGTATACCACATGTATGCCATAACATAAAATTTATATAAAAATTTAGAACAACAAAATGTATTAAATTGTAATAAATAGATATCAAAAGATTTTTACAAATTAATACAGATATACTTTTTATTTAAAAAAAAAATTATAAATGTATTTACCAGGGCTGGGCAAGTTAATGATATTTTTTAACTAGTTAAGTTAAGTTAATTTAAAATAATAAGGCTAAGTTAAGTTAAAAGTTAATCATATATTTTTATTAATTGTTAAAGTTTAAATTTCCTAATTAGGAAAAAAAGGTCGATATACCTATAAATCGTAAAAAGTTTAAAAAGGATGGTTATTTTTTACGCTCAAAAAAACTACTGGGGACTTCTTCTGCCTGAAAATGTGTATACATGTAAAAATAAAAATACAACACGTCATTTTAAAACCCATGCATAAATAAGAAATCAGAAAATAACTTCTAACTGCCAAGATACCTACATTATTGTT
>JAIPRL010002713.1:0-55490 GCA_025469235.1 Pemphigus obesinymphae | reverse complement strand
GCACAACTAACGTTACATCAAATTTTTTTAGGTATTAAAATCTAATTTTACCAACTATTTGGACTTAAATACCTCAAAATTGATAATTTTGTTGAAAAAATTTAAATGACTATAAAAAAATCGTGACTACAGATTTTTGAATTTAATTAGAGTAACGTATATTTAACGTTGTATAAAATGTTCAGGTCTTAAAACCCAAAATTACCCCTTTTAGAACGTAGAAACATCAAAATCTAAAATGTCTATAAATAGCTCACAATTGAAAAAAATTTTAATTTACGAGAATATATTACTAAATTAAATATTCATTGTAAATTTCAAGATTTTAAAGTTATTATTTTCGAAGTTACGTAGAAATGAAAATCTCGATTTGATAAAATTGTATTTTTGCTGTTTTTTTCGTCATTTTTGGGTAGTTTTTCCTTACACATTAAAAAAACAAAATTTATTGTAATAGACATAATTTATATTAGCCACAGACATATAAATGTTGTCATGAATATATTTGTAATAAAGCACAGATTATGGTAATTCAGACAAAATTAAAATTTACGGCTGATTTTGCAGGTCGTGCCTGTGTATGATAGGAACGACACGTAGACACGCCTATGATCGAATATAGAATCACCAATGGAAGCCCTAGATAATGTAGAACCAAAAGAAGATTTTGAGGTAAAGTATAGAAATCATAAATTAAAAGGAAATACTTTCCTACTGTAATATCAATTGGAATCTTTCAGTATTTTTAATTACATGTTTTAGATATTTAAATATTTATTTGGTAGGTAGTTGTTATTAATATTGAAAACTTGAATTTGAATTAATGCTTAAAGTAACATAATTTATCCATATGTTGGACTAATACAATACTTATTTAACTATATTGGTATAAATTCAAATAGAAAATATAATTAAATATTCATTTTTATGATCGTGTATAATTAGATTTTACAAATTCAGTTTTTTGATTTAATATTTAATTATTATTTGTAATCGATTGATATTTTGTTTTAGGCACATTATAATTACGGAAACCTCAATAGGTATTGGTAATGAAAGTCTAGATTTAAATTTGGGTAAATATTTAGTATGAATTATAAATTGAACTTGTGTGGATTAATTTTTAGACTTTTAAATTTTAATAAATATTATAGTCATTAAAGAAGAGGAAAACATTTCCTCGTCATATGTGGCGTCCAGTTTTAAATTATCGAATATAGAATCACCAATGGAAGCCCCAGATAATGTAGAACCAAAAGAAGATTTTGAGGTAAAGTATAGAAATCATAAATTAAAAGAAAATAATTTCTTACTGTAATATCAGTTGGATTCTTTCAGTATTTTTAATTACATATTTTAGATTTTTTAAATATTTATTTAGTAGTTGTTATTAATATTGAATACTTGAATTTGAATTAATGCTTAAAGTAACATAATTTTT
Source organism: Pemphigus obesinymphae (assembly GCA_025469235.1). Lineage (NCBI taxonomy): Eukaryota > Metazoa > Arthropoda > Insecta > Hemiptera > Aphididae > Pemphigus > Pemphigus obesinymphae. The sequence goes on along the minus strand of JAIPRL010002713.1, from coordinate 54,049 downwards.
CCATATTATGTTGGACTAATACAATATATAGATTAGATTAGGTACATTTGTAAGTAGTATATACCTACTAAAAACATGTACGAACAGGGACCTGCAAATAGAACTTAAATATAGGTAGGGTCCATAGCAATAATTTTAATTACAGATCTTACACAATTAAAGCTTCTACAATATAGTTGTTTTTATAATTACAACAACAGTGGAAATCATATTCTACTACCATATTATTATTTGTTTTATTGTTATATTATCAGAATGATTGCAATAATTACAGGGTGCAACTCTTTTCAAGTAAGACGTCATGTATGTTCAGCACTTTTGGGAGTTAAACCTTGAATTTGTAATTCTGTTTGAGTGGACTACATAGAAAATATACATTGAGTATAATTGTAAAACATCAAATTGGTACAATTACTATTGAGTGCAATTCATATACATAGTTTTATGTAATATATCGGAATTAGTAATAATCGTAGACCGAAGATTTTTAGAAACATCATAGTTAATTAATTTGCAAAATATTCCTACTACGCTATTTTGGATATGACAACTATAACATCCTTAGAAATCTCAATTGAGAATATTATATTAATGTACTATATTGGTATAAATTCAAATGTAAAATATAATTAAATATTTGTTTTTATGATCGTGTATAATTAGATTTTACAAATTCTGTTTTTTGATTTAATATTTGATTATTAGTTGTAATCGATTGATATTTTGTTTTAGGCGCATTATAATTACGGAAACCTCAATATTGATAATGAAAGTCTAGATTTAAATTTGGGTAAATATTTATTATGAATTATAAATTAAACTTGTGTGGATTAATTTTTAGACTTTTTAAATTTTAATAAATATTATAGTCATTAAAGAAGAAGAAAATTTTTCCTCGTCATACATGGCGTCCAGTTCTAAAGTGTCGAATATAGAATCACCAATGGAAGCCCAAGATAATGTAGAACCAAAAAAAGATTTTGAGGTAAAGTATATTTTTAATTACATTTTTTTAGACTTTTTCTACGTTTATTTAGAAGCTCTTATTAATATTGAAAACTTGAATTTGAATGAATGCTCAACGTAACAGAATTAGTTCGTATTTTGGATTAATATAATATATGGTTTCGATTACGTACCTACACTTGTGAGTAGTATATACCGACTAGAGCCCTGCACAGACCAGGTTGGCCCTATAATTTTCGGTCTAGAAACGGGTTTGGCCGGCCTATCTTTGCCTTTCTAAAATTGATTGGGAGTGGACTGTCTGTGTTAGGAATTCAAGAATTAGGTTTTCTACAGGACCGAGAATTCTATATTTATATCAAAAGCGCCTCCTAATTATTTAAAAAATGTACGAATTATACGAAATTGTATTTTGTGATAAATTTACATGCATATGCAGTTGGAATTTCAATTTTATTACAATAATATTGAGTATTGACATTACCTTGTAGGTACCTACTTATTTTGTTAAACCTGCGTGAACCCCTGTCTCCTTTCTAGGAGTATACAAAACCACAAGGTGCTAAGTCCACTTCCTCTTGAGTTATGACTATGAGCAATCCAAAATTTTATTTGGGACTACCAAAAAAATGACTTTTAGTATGTTAAATACCCTAGTGTGCCACTGGTCCGAGCCAGTTTTGGCTATTATTGTCTTATTGAATGTGCTACGGCGATACAAAAAGTTTCCCCTCCTTTGCCGTGCCTGTAATCGTATATCATTACCCGAGCATTTATATACCCCATAGAGTAAAGAATATAAAACACAATTCCGACTATGTTTGTATCATAGAGTAAGATAGAGGCACCGTTATGTATCTCCACTATACAATTCACTTGAGGTTAGCAAATCGTGGTTGGGTGTGTTACATACAGTGTGGTCGTTATTGATAAAAAAAATTATAATATAATAAATTTTAAAAATAATTGCCTGTTATAATTATATCTGTGATAAATATTATGTTCTCTATTTATACTGCCATAAAACACGATATTTACACAATATTTTATTTTTGGTTAGATGGTTACTCTGTCAACTAACCACGGTTCGAGAGCTAACGTAGAGGTACAAAAGTAATTTTATAACAAATTGTTATTTAATTGTTGTTAAACGAATTAACATTTGTTGATGCTTACTTAAGAATTAATAAGGATATTAATTTACACAAATTTATTTTCTATTTTTAATATTATTAAATAAATTATTTGAATTACAAAAAAAAAAAAAATTGGTAAACTATCATACTTCTATAAAAGTAAATTTTGATCAAATGTAGTATTATTTTAAAGTTGTATGATATTCTATTGAGCTTTTGAAATTTAGCCATCATGCCAAGTTACTAGTTCAAATTTTCAAATTTAACAAATCAAAATATGAATAGTATTATTCTATAGATCTTTTTTTATAGGAAATTTAATTCTCATTAAAATTATAATTTAAGGAATATAATTTTAAAAACTAAATTTGATGAAATAGAAAATTATTATTAGTTTAAATTATTACATTTTTCATCATTGTTATCAATATTTCCTTCATATTTATTATTTATTAATATTTAATTCTTGTCATAAAAAAATCATACATTTCTCCAATTATTTTTCAAATTTAATATACCTCGGGTAATTTCTTCAATTTATATTATTATAGAAAATGAAATTCACATTAAAATTTGTCTACAAATTTTATTTCTAATTTTATGTTTCAAAGGTTTCTTTCGAATTCTATAAACCAAGTTATAAAGTTGGAGTTATAGCTAACTGAAATGACGATGTATTAAATAAAATATTTTGAACGTAAGTTTTCAAAGTCAGTATAATTTCTCGGTGAAATCAATTTTGTGATAAGTTTAATACTTTGCTAGATGTTGCACTAAATAGTATGTGTTTATTTGTTTCAACGTTAAAATCAAAATAAATAAATGAATAACAAAATAATAGTATTAATAAATACTAATTAAATTATATATTAAATAAAATATTTTGAACGTAAGTTTTCAAAGTCAGTATAATTTCTCGGTGAAATCAATTTTGTGATAAGTTTAATATTTTGCTAGATGTTGCACTAAATAGTATGTGTTTATTTGTTTCAACGTTAAAATCAAAATAAATAAATGAATAACAAAATAATAGTATATTTATTGTAAATTCATCATTATATTGTAAAGGTTAAATATATATATTTGTAATAGAGATTTTTAAGTACATTTAAAACATTTTTATATCTTCCTATTAACAGTATTTTATATTTTTCACAGATAGAAAATCTACTAACAAATACTGGCAAGAAATTATTTAGTTGTGATATTTGTAAAAGGTTGTTTTCACAGAAGTCCAACTTAAAATCTCACATATTCACTCATAGTGGTGAGAAACCATACAAATGTGGTATCTGTAAAAAGACATTTTCACTTAATTCGTCATTAAAATCTCACATGTTCACTCATACTGCTGTGAAACCATTTAGTTGTGATAGCTGTATAAAGTCATTTTCACGCAAGTCTACATTAAAATCTCACAAACTCACTCATACTGGCGAAAAACTATTTAAATGTGATGTTTGTAAAAGATCGTTTTCACTGAACAGCCAGTTAAAATCTCACATGATTGCTCATACTGGAAAGAAAATATATAAGTGTGATGTATGTGAAAAGTCGTTTGTACGTAAGCCTACATTAATAATTCACAAATTTATTCATGCTGACGAAAAACCATTTAAATGTGATATTTGTGAAAGATCGTTTTCACAGAACAGTCAGTTAAAATCTCACATATTTACGCATACTGGAGAGAAACCATACAAATGTAATATTTGTCAAAAGATGTTTTCCCAGAGCTGTAACTTGAAATCTCATATAAATTCACATACTGGCCAGAAACCATATATATGTGATATATGTAAAAGTTCGTTTTCAAAAAATAGTCACTTAAAATCTCATATGAATATTCATACTGGCGAGAAACCATACAAATGTCGTATTTGTCAAAAGTCGTTTTCACATAGCAGTAACTTAATATCTCATATGAAATGTCATACTGGCGAGAAACCTTATAAATGTCGTATTTGTCAAAAGTCTTTTTCACAGAGCTGTAACTTGAAATCTCACATAAAATCTCATACTGGCGAAAAACCATATAAATGTCATATTTGTCAAAAAAATTTTTCATATAACGGTAACTTAAAAGTTCATATGATTACTCATACTGACAAGAAACCATATAAATGTGGTATTTGTCAAAAGTTATTTTCACATAACTGTAATTTAAAAGCTCATATAAAATCTCATACTTGAGAGTAACCATATACATGTGATATTTGTAAAATATTGTGTTCACAGACACAATATTTAATTCGGTATACATTGAGAACTCATACTGATTCATAATAATTTGATAACTGTAAATAATCAATTTTACAGTATGAATGGTTACTACTTTACCATTTACATTTCGATGAGTGAATACTAATTAATTTATCAATCATGACAATTTAATGTAGGTACCTATGCATAAATTATTTTCCTGTTGGTAATTTTTTAAATGTTGTTGTATAACTACGAGTATACATCCTCGTGGAACAATTTTAATGTGTGTATTAATATTATATAGTATAGTAAAATATACAATTGTATGTCCTTATATATAAGTTATACATAACTATTGATATTAAAATTTATAATACTTAAACTCATGTATGCGTAGTATATTTAATTTTGTGTTTGAAAAATAATATAAATTCAACATTTTATATTGTATTTAATATTAATGAATATTTTGTGATGAATATTGTTGTACCTACTCTATATATATTATAATAATTTATAATATTATTATCATAATATAATTTTTTTTATTGTATCGAATACTGTATTCTAACTGTTTCAATATAACGTCGTTTTTAATACATATATACATTAGATTATGATTATTATTATTATAACAACAATTACATTGTTGTTATAGACTAGACTAGACTCATTTTTGAAGGAATAAATTGTATGCATGTACTATAAAAACATCTAATCTAAATCTAATTATAAATTTTCGATTATGTATGTAATTTAAAATCATTTAATACGAGCAATTAATAATTTAATAGTGTATAAATAAAATAATTAAATCGTGAAATTTTTATCATACAATTGTAAAACATTGTTATTTATTGGCAGGAACATATTCTAATAAAGTGTATGTAAAAAGTATTTCACTTAACGTTGTGTTTTCTAGGAACTTAACTTCGACGTCAAACGAGGACTTGCCGTGTAATGCATTACATATAAGTTCTCAGTTTCTACACGCGTAATTTTAGTTAATAAAAAATACACACTCATAAATTTAAATAAAATGGGAGAAGGTGTACTATCTTAAAAAACGGGTTCTATAATACGTATTTAACTCGTCTTAATCTGGTACTATTGGGTTGAACTTTTTTTTATACATTTAAATGGTTATATTATTTTTTAAAAGTATTTATCTTTAAATATTATCATCATATAGTAATCACATGGTTGCACAAGAGAAAAAAAAATCATAGTATTATCAATTATATTTAAAATTTGGCCATTGTGGTTGATATTGAAGTGTGTAGGTATAGGTATTTACACTATATGACCACAGAACTGAGGATAATCTATAACTAATTCACATTGTATTAAATCTTGTTTTACTTCTTTAAAATTTAATGGTTGATACAAGTTTAATTTAGTATCTTTATTTAAAAGATTTACTTAATTTTTAATGATATAGTGATATTTTGTTAAGTTAGTGATTGAGGTTGAAAGTTATGTACGAGGAAAATTATTTTGCAATTTATTTTTCAAATTGTCAATTTTATTATTTATTTTTTCTGTATTTTGTATTTTTTGTATGCTATTATTTTTTAAAGAAGCTAATTGTGAATGTGTGTAGCTATGATCTATGGATTCTATTTTATTTCGTCATAAATTTGCTGTTTCTTACTATACAAAAATTCAATTTTTGAATTTAGCCAAATTTCCTCTGCTTATTCTCTACACATTCTTTTTTAATAATATATATTTATTTTAATAATACATATATATATATCGTTATTTTTATAACAGATATTTAATTTTATGTAAGTATATTAGGAGTTTCAAAATATTCTTATTGAATAATAAATCAAACTCAAAATTTTTTTTAAATAGGTACGTATACCCATCTACTTAGTTATACGTATTATACATCTATTTTACGTAATTTTAAGTTATCATCAATGCTATAGGTAGTAAAAAATAATCTTAACTAACAACACTTAATAACACTTAGTGTTAATTTTTAATTTGAGGCAAAATACATCTTCAATATTTTATTATATTATATTATATTATACCTAAATTATAATTCTATCTTTGTAGTTTGTACGATCATATTTTGATTTCCAAAAATTAACAAACAACATTTTTTTTTAAATTTCTCATTATATGGTTATATTATACCTATTATTACTATTTTATATAATCTTAAGTTTATGAATGGTATACTAAAAAAATTAATATTGTTAAAATTAAAACAATTCTTCTATCATGTATTTTTATTTTACTCATTTTTAAAAAATACATTTTTAGGATTTTACTTTCCAAAAATGTATAGTAAATATAATAGATAATTAATATTTTCACCAAGTTTAAAGTTTAAATCTTAAACATATTCATTCGATTTTTAAGGGTTTTGTAAAGGCAATTTTTATGAAATTTTAAGAAAAATGAAAATCCAACAATTTAAAAATATTTTAAAAATAGTCATGTGTCAATACCATTTTTTTATTGTTTTGTTATCACGACGATATTTTCTAATCTATAACTACAATTTTTCTCTGTATAATCGCAGTGAAAATGTATACAAAATATGAAAGATGAGAATATTTACCAAGCGTGGAGTTTTTTTGAAAAGTGATTGTAAATCGTAAAAAACATAAAAAAAAAAAATTGAACTATAATAAATTTACGCTATACGTCATAGTAAATATTCTCATCTTTCATATTTTGTATAAATTTTGATTCGGCGATTATTAGGAGAGAAGTTGTAGTTATAGAGCGTAAACGTATTTTAATACCACTAAAATGGGTGTATAGCAATCCCCTTAATTCGGTTTGAAGATAATTTTTCAAAATGTAGAACTTTACGATATAAACATGGAAAAATTAAAAAAAATTATCTGCATGCGGTTGCTGTTGTAGGGAAACTTGTAAATCAGCTTTATTAAAATATATTTTAACGTCTTTCAGTTGTATAGTGTTTCTAAAAATGTAGTTAAAATTTTCTATAATCACTTAGAAAAATTGAGACGTGAGTGTGCCCTGTAGTCCATATGTAATAAAATATATATTTGAAAAAAAATCATATTTTTAAGTACTGTGAAATGTTATGATATAACTATACTCTACAGCCAAAATCATGATATATTTTTGATAAATATAAATATATCGAACTGCGTCAATTTTAAACATAATTTTATATATTAGGGTTCTACTTCTTTGTAAAGCGTAGGTACCTATTCTATTCACTTTCAATTCACTGCTTCTATCGATTACTGCGACAAGTATTGTGTTTTGTATTTCATCAACTTTCAAATTGATACGTATATGTGAATTTAATATATCCATAGGTACACTATACTTGGTTGACCATCATAGGGGAACATGGGTCAAAGTGGGGAAGCTAACGTGGTGAACGACCGTACCTAATACACTTAAAATTAATAATTTTTCTTCCAAATTTAGTTTACGCAATCTATAGGTTATGGCAATTGATTTATTATTTTTTTATGAAATTTTAAATATATATATATATTTTTTTTTTTGAGTTTAAGAAGATATTAAAAAAAAGTACAGTTTACCCCACTTTGCTCCGCGCATTTATTTACAACAAAACAATATTTTTAAAAATATAAATATAATTGTATATACATATATAATTTAACTACAATTTTTAATTAATACTTTCGTTGATAATGCCTAATCATTCTGAAAACGCATCATTCGAATTTACAACAATAGAGATTCCTATTTAATATGGTGGCAAAGCGGGGACGTTGGTACAGACAGGTATAATCCACTTTGCCCCCGATCAATGAACTTACCTGGATACTTTTATTTGATTCCATTTTATTGATTTATTTTTTTATTTATATTTATTTTATTTATTTGATAATACAATCTAGATAATACCTACTTTTTATAGAAAAAAAAAAAAAAAAACTAAAAATTATTAAAAACTATACACATTAAAATATTGATAACATAATATCAAATTATATTGTCAAGGAAATGAAAACGCAGATACATTCTCGGGGGGTTTTTTTTTTTTATCGATGATTTACAATATAATCGAGATTTTGATCCAAAACTTTTATCACACAATCTCAGATGACCAAGGAAAACTATAAATCTAATAATATTATTAATTTTATACATTAAATAAATAGATATTACGATTTTCCCACTTTTCCCCATGTTCCCCTAATTGTTCTTATGATATATAAAGAGAATATAATATAATAAATTTATTCGGAAAAGTTGAAATATTATATCGAAGAAAATTTATTTAGCAAAATTAATAAGTTGAAGTATACACGTAGGTCAGAGAAGAAATGGCCCACTAAACCCCTCGTAAATATGTCAATGATTAAGCATATAAGTCGTTAAAAAAAGGTCATCGACTTTCCGAGGTCTAGACTGCAAGTTACCTATCGATGTTTGTTTCGTATTTTGTATGATATTATTTATGATTATTTTTCAACTATTTTTATACGTTAGTGGAAAATTATGAACAGTGTACCTATTTCATTTTTTTTTTTTTTTTTTTTTGTTCAGCACCATATTGTATAGGTTAGGTTAGCACAAGCTATTTCAAGTTTGTTCATTAATTTATGTTAAGAGGACGCTACAACCGCATTTTCTGTCTCCGTCTATCTAATTGGCAATATAGCAAAATTATACGACGCAGAATTGAAATTATGACGTTTTGGTTAACTTTAGAGCTTAAACACTTTAATTTCGAGTTAACCTCATGAGCTTTTTGTGAAATATTGCCTGAAAAAAAAAAGTTACTGCATTTTTAGTTTTTGATATTTTTAAATAACTTTAACTTTTTTGTCAGACGATATTTTACGAAAAGCCCTAAAGGTCCACTCGAAAATATTCCTCTCTTTAAACTTTGTAATAGTTGTTTATAGGTACTCCAAATTTAATCTAAACGTCAAAATTTCAATTCTACGTAGTGTGCTATTAAATATTCAATTGATTTTGCTGATCTTATTTTAAATTTTAAAACAATAAAATGGTTTCCCCTTCTATAGTGCAAAAATCGTAGTCCCCTTTTCTAAATATCATGAAATAATACAATCGCTATTTCCACAAAATACTTCCACTTTACTCAATCAATATTTACGTTATAGTTCAATTTCTTATTTGAATAGGTATTATTTACAAAGTTAATCACATTCTTACAACTATTACTGAAAGCAATGATGTAAATGCTTAAATACTAAAAGAAATCATATGTTTTAATGATAATATTCATTTATTTTGTCAAACTATAAATATTGTATCATATAAAAAGCATCTAATCAGTGATGTTGTAAGTCACTGCACAGAAGATAACTATGTTTTGAAAGATATTAAGGATTTTATAGGTCCACCTATTCATTTGTATGAATTACCTACAAACGAAATAGTCATTAGATTAAAACATTATTTTTAATTTCTGATTTTTTTTTTTATATAATTTTCAATTAGATTTTAATTTAATATAATTATACAACTGAATTTATTATTATATTATCTTTAATTTTATATAATATTATAATGATTCTTAAAATGTACCTATATTTTTTAATGTTTTTATAAATCTTAGTTTATTAATTATTTGTTATTAGTACTTACCTACCTAATTAGATTTTTGTTAGTACGAGTATTACTGTTTTAAACTTAATAACTATTGTCATTATATTTATAGTGTATATACTGTATATATATATATTTTTTTTTTTTTTGAAATATGTATTTTAATAGAATTATTATTAATTAAAATAAATTAATATATAAATTTGTATATATCTATAGTATATTTGTTTATATTTATTTAGTGTTATAATTACCCTTAGTGTCATTGGTTTCGGAATTGAACAATTCCATTTATCTTAAGATAATATTAATTTTTGATTTTAAGATTTATTTCATTAATTTTAAGACATGCATGTTTTGAAATCATGACTAAAATTTACTAATTAGAAAGGCAATATTTCATAAAATTAATAAATACATTAGTAAATATTAATAATGGATTTCTTTAATTGTTTGCCAATATCATAAAAACAAGAAAACTACTAGGATTATATTAATGCTACAGTTGCATCATTATTAAGAAACTTCACTTTATAATTAAAGTATCTTCGGATTTAATTCAAGAAATATATCATCATTTTTATTATATTATTATCATAAATTCTAGTAAAATAGGAATACAATTAATGATATTTTAACTTAATTTAATGGAACAATACATTTTTCATTTTAAGAAAAGTGAGTTTTTGTTTTAATAAATTAATTTCATAGGCTCGAAATCATACCCTTTAAACTTTAATTTAATATACGTTTTTTATTAAGTATAAGCAATATTTTTCTGTGTGTGGTTTTGCTATATTATCTGTTAGATAGACAGAGACAACAAATTCATCCTCTTAACATTATTAGGTACCTATCTAAATCACATAAAAACTGAATGTTTGATACATAAGTATATAGGTAGTAGTATTTACAGTGGTTGAATTGGAAAAAAAATAAGGACGGATTCTGGACTTAGTTAAAAAATCAGCGTTCCAGGACATATTAGAGAAAAAGTAAGCTGGGAGAACTTTGTCTCCCACACCCCCTATCTAAAGTTTCTTAACACGGGGAAATTTTTAAAAACATTTTCATATTAATTATATAACATGCATAAAATATATAAAATACAACATTTTAATTTTCACGTCAATACGTCAATTTGTCAGAGCAAGGTAGGTACCTACTGTAAATAATATACCTATACATTTAAAATCTCTGGCAATAATACTTTCTGATGTATAATAATTTTTAGTCATATTTGGCATAAATTTCCTGCAGTTCACGTAAGAAAACTACCTACTGGCAATATATCTAATATTGTCTTTTTAAAGTATCAACTACAATAAATTTCCTATCAGAAAGCTTATACTCCCATTAAATTCTTTTTACCTAAACTAAAATTCGAATAAAAACGACTATACGACGGAAAATCCAAACATAGTAATCAGTAGTAGAAGTAGAATGCAAATTGCCATTCAACTAATAAAATGAAATGTGAACAACTACCTACCTATAATAACAGAAATTTATTGGTGTAGCATTAATTTCACCAATATTTCACCATCCTTTTGGACTTAGCCATTCGTGGATAATGAAGATTATATTTTATTAGGTATCTATGATACCAATATGATTTAATAAGATCAACTATTCAAAATTTTATATCGTGATTATTATCTAAACCTCATTATGTAATAAGGACAAAAAAAAAACATTCGTTTTCGTAATTTCACTATTTTTCTATAGAAAATTGATATTTTTTAAAAAGATCTTAAATTCAAATTAAAACCGACATCTAAACAGATTAAAATCGTCTCCTGCGTTCCTTGATGAATAAATAAAGGGGTACTACACTGTTAAACATGAAAAAATGAAGTGTGGCTCCGTCCCTCTGCGTCCATCCCCAAATCCACCACAGTATTTATATATAATAAATATAAATTAAGTACAAATTTGTATTGTAAAAAATAATTGTATTTGTAATTACATATTTTCATTCTACAATATCGATAATATAACCGAGAAAAAGTCCGTTAATGAACGGGTTTCTTCATTTTGTAAAGCATGTCATTTTAATTTTAAACATTTTACATTCATCATAATATAATTTTCTTATTGTATTTTGTATCAAATGTCTGTGTACAGATTTTATACTTTTTAAATATAAAAAAAAATATATTGATATACGTAGATATTGTAACAATATGTTCATGTTCATGTACAATATAATAATAAATAATAATAGGTATAGGTTTATGCTTATATGTTTTTGATATTGTAGTATTTTGGATGATAAAGACGTATAATATTATACGTGTAATGTATATTTAAATAACTCATCATAGATAGTGTTAATCAGTTTCAATACACTCGTTGCTATAATATATAATTAGTCACATATAATAACTATATGCATTGACGTGTCAGTTTTAATATAAATACCAAAAATATTTTTATAAAGTGTTTTACATTAGCTACTAGGTATACCTAATAATAACATGTTATTTCATTCCTAACAAAATATATACAATGCGCTAATATAATATAGAACAGACGTAATATACACTTTAATAGTAAGTTTTTTATGTTTGAAAAATAATAAATAACCAAATATACAGGCTGCTATGTAGTGTTGGTAAGCTATTATACATCTATATATATATATAAAAAAAAAAAAAAAAAAATGATTTATACATAATTATAAGGATACTTATATAGACGAAAGGTATTCTAAAATTAGGGTTTCGAAATTTAATACATACATTTTTTTTTTTTTTTTTTTTTTTTTTATTACATAACTACAGAAGGAATGAAACCGACAACGTTTCACTAACAATAACATATTCACTGTGTAGCAAAAACAATTTTTAAATGTAACAAACTTATTCTTAGATAAATTAACAAAAAATTTTACAATAACGCAGTATATTATACCTTATATGGTCGTCATATTTCACTTAACTATTAAAAATAAGTAATAATCAATAAAATAAATGCAATGTATTCACTAGCTATATAAACTAATAAAGTTTTCATTTAACTGTAAAAGCACAATACCTATATTATACCAATCATTTACTCGTACATAAATATAATATACATACGTGTATACATATTATACATACACAAATATATAATATATAGGTTTGGGCAAACATATAATATAATATAAAATAAAGTTAATTAACCCTAACTGGATTATAAATGGATTAAACGCTTACATGGAAAATTAATGTATTATATATAGGTACTAAGTTTAGGACATAGATTTATGTAAAAATAATAGGTATAGGACGTAGGGGTACCACATCAAAGTTTTTGGGAATATAATGCAATATTTTATATATCAAATGAGTTATTATTATACATGATAATATAATCAATATGTTTAACAATATAAAAAAAAAAAAAAAACCATGTGTGTATCATATTTTAAGCTATACTTAAAAGGGAAAGGAATATTTTTAAATTACATTTTATTCATCTAATTTTGTTGTGTGGGCGAGGTGATGTATGTATGCATATGTATATGAGAGGGGAAATCGGTCAAAATACTATACACGAAGTTATAGCAAAGCCTAGACGATTCTTAATTCGGCTTATTTATCCGGGTCGGATAATAATATAATATAATATACTCTGACGTATATATATATATAAAAAATATTATGATATTAAAATATTTATGAGGGTAACAGTAATACATACAACAGAGTAAGATAGATTTAATATACCTACATGCAATAGGTATTAAATTAATTTGTATTCGATTCAACGATTAAAATAATATATTATGGACAATTTAAAATTTTTAAAATGGTAAACTAGCAATGAACATGTTTTCGATTAACGGTGGAGCAGGCACCAGGTCTTCAAGTTTCAGATAGAATATCCTCTGAAGTCCTTGCACGCTGAGGGAACGTAATTCCGGCAGTTTGGCCAATAGCCTTGAAAAATAGTATGACTTGCGTTGCGAATCCGACATACTGTAAGTGATGTGTTCCCGTAGAGAATTAATGATTTTCATCTGAATCTGTTCCGCTTTTTTCGCTTCTCTAAGTCCATGCCGTTCTAAACACAAAGAATCACACACAATTACATATAGGTAGGTATATTTATATGCATTTATAATTTTCAATAGATTGAAAGACTAATCGGAACTTTGAGTTCAAATCAAGTTTTTTACTACTTTTGTATTAAATATTCATTTCATAATTTATCAAATTTGAATGATATGGGAATCTTTTACCTATATTACAGTGGAAAATAATTAAATTGGTTAATAATATTACAAAATTAATTTCTTTGTTTAAAATGGTAAGATTTTTAAAGACAGTTGGATATTTCAATCCAAGAAACCAAAAATTTTCCATAAAAAAACCCGTATTTTTGTTTAACTTTATGATTTCTAATTGTTTTATAAAAAAAAAATTAACTATTTTACAATCATATTATTCTCAAAACTCTAACGTGCTCACAGGTTTGCATCTTCACATACTAGGGGAGTCGAAGACGGTTCTTGTTACTTACGACGAGCATAGCTAAGCTCAAATTATTGGATGGGTTTGGTATTTGTGGTCTGCTCGCACCAGAAGCCAGACGACCAGCCACCGGCGAGAAAATTTTCGTTGGCTACGTCATTTTCTACCTATAGGAGTACGAAACACGTATTTCGGCTACTCGACCACCAATTTCAATTGTTATAATGATATTTGCTTTATTTTATTATTGGGTGGCCAATGAACAGTTAAATTAAAATAATTTGAAAGGCTTTAAAAGTAAAATTTGTAAATCGTATTACCTAGGGGTAGGGAGGGAATACATTAAACTTACATTTTTTACTCTCGATCCAAAATGCGCAGATGCAAACGCGAACGAAACCAAAGTTTCGTCCGTCTTTTTCTGTTTTATTACCTACATTGTTTTATGCGGTTATTTTCAATGTTATCGGCTGCAGGCATGTTTATTTCAATTAAATTAAAGGCAAACTTAAAAAAAAAAAAACTCGTGCAATATTAATATCGTACGATATAGATATGGTCAATATTGCAGAAGTAGGCAGGTGTCTACATATAATATTAATTAAATTACTAAAAAATAATACCTGTGATCAGAGTTAAGGCGCACAAGCAAGAGAAAGACGAAATATCGATGTCCAGCGAGTGTAATGATTGACTGAAGTCCAGTATAGCTTGCAGCCAATCGCCGAAACTCCGATGGCACTGCTGTTTGTCCAAAACCACTCCGTTACAAAACACTAGTTTCGTGTCTGCATATTTAGTTCTACGGAAATCAAATGAGATTATTAACAATTTAAATATAACTACGAAAAGTGCTCGAATTGGGGTGGGGGGAGGGGGGTGATGCGCAGAGGGACGGACCTCCTCTACTGTTTTATAAATATTTTATTTTTAGCACCCCTACTAATTTTCTTTAACAGTGGGTATACGAGTTGAATGGTCTGAGGGAGAACGCTCATTTCTCGAAAGCCCGAGAGTTCCACACTTTTATTTTTCTATTTTTCCAATTCGAGCACTGATCGTTATATGCGTATCGGTACCTATTCGGATGGTAAAATATACACTCATAAATTCATAATATAGGTAAAATATAAAATCTTACTCTAAACTTTCATTATGTTTTCGATAAAAATACAATAATTATAATAATAACAATGAAAAAAAAATCTTACAAATATCTAAATCAATGATTTGTAAATCTAAAGCTCGTGGAACAATTTTCGAAACTGATTAGTTCGCCTCCCTCCAAATCGACTCTCCTAGGTCCGTCACTAATGTGTATTAAATATTATCATTTAATTTCTAAAAATTGTTCTTGAAAATTGCCATTACAGAACCCCTTAAAAAACGAGTGTTTAACGTTCACCAGGGGCAAGATTAACATTCGAAGGCCAAAGTAATATAAAGTTAAAGTATAGGCGCTTCTAGTACCTGTATTCTAATATATAGCATATACGTACCTAACTAAAAAAAAAATACCTAATAAACATTATGTCATTACGTAAGAGTCTAATATGTAAGACGTATGTCTATATATGGTTAGATATACATGTTCTGTGTATGTTCCAACTTTCCCACCAACCGCCACTGATAAAGACAAATCTATTTTTTTTAAAACATTTTATATATTTTATAATATACTTAATTTAAAATATTTTCATCATATTTTGTTAGTTTAGAGAAAAGTTAAAGCTTAAAGAGTTATGTAGTGCGTATCTAATAATAATGGGTTAATTTAATTGGAATTTTCAGTAGAGCAATATTTATTTGAATTTCTAAAAATATTTTGAATCTGAAACTTCAAAAATCAAGTCCCCCAAAAAATTGAAACCGTTTTAAACCAGAAACTCGAAAAAATTTACCGTTTTTTAACTACGTACCGGCAACCCAGTAAAGATGGAAACCGTTTTCAAACCCGTAAACTCGAAACCCGAAAAATTTATTTCGTGTTCACTCCCTGTGTTATAGTAACAATTACTAATAAATCTCATAACAATCGCTATTAGGTTTTATAATAATTACTAAATAATCCTAAGGGGGAAATGGCCTACATCCACGTTTGCTGGCTATCGTCTGTATATTCAATTGATAATATAAGAAACTTCATGCTACTTAAAATTGGAATTTAGGTAACGTATATTTTATATTTTCGAGGGAACCTAGGGGTCGTTTTGTAAAATATTGTTTGAATAAGAATTAGTCATATAGTGTTATTAGTTTTTGATTTTTCAACTAGTCGTATAACCTCATCAGACAATATTTTACGAAGAAGCTCCCAGGTGTTCTCGAAAACGCTATATTCTTTAAATTTTAAACATAATAATTGTGTCCTGTAAATTGCCCATTAAATAGACGGATACGGCCACCGTTGTTACAACGGTAGGTATAGTGTCCTTATAATTATATTCCATACTATGTGTATTATGTACCTATATGCGATTCCCATGTATTTTCTTCTTTACTTTCTTTACTCTTATATTTTTTTTTTTTGACATTAAACGTATTTCAATGAAATATAATATGATATTTGCTAATTGCTACATTATTTTTGACTGTCTATCTTATTCCAATTCTGGTTATTCTTCTCAGTTTTCTTCACAATAAACTTATTTTTAATTCCTACTATTTTCCATTTTTTTTTTTTTTTGTCCCTCCGGACATTAGACGAGATAGTGTAGTATTATTAAATATTTTATGTTTGAAATCAAAAATAAATTATTGCATTCAAAAATCGATTCTAAAGTCTAAAGAAAGTTCAGTCTTTGCGATACTTCTCGGTAATCGTGTAACTGAAGATATAATATATCGAATAGGAATACTTAACTCGAATATAGAGCTGCATACAAAATGAGCCCTACGACTTCAAAAACATACTAATTGAATCTTAGTATAAAAAAAATGCCGTAACAGTTTAAGTCCCCAGAGAAAGAAACAGCTGCTGTATAACCGTTGATAGTTCGCAAGAAAACAAAATTACTATAACAGTTGAGTCTCTAGAAAAATCTATAATCTAAATATTCGGTATAAATTTAAAGTTTCCGGTATTTTAATTTTCCAATTCATACAAATTTTATTAATATTTGACGCGAACTCGATTCCCAGCTGGCATTGTTATTTCCCGATTTATAACAAAAATCGATTTCGCCAGACAGATATTTTCAGACAGTTCAGATAGTGTAATATTGATATGACTATTATTATACCAACCATGAGAAACTGTGTTGGACGATATTATTTGTAATGTACCTGTACGCGAGACGGAGAACGAATAGCTCCAGAGATGCCGACTGAAACAATAGATCTTGGTCCGATCTGCACAAGGTTTTAAATCCAGGAATCTTTTCCGCAAAATGTTTGATCACTTCTACGGATGTCGTGAGCAATCCGAAAAACTGTTGAATTTTTTCCGCCTCGGTCATCAGCGGTTCAAATGGTTTTGGCTCATGATACTGAAACGTCATAAATATAGGTAATACTATTAATTATATATACCTAGTCAGTGCCGGATATAGGGGAGGAGGGGGGGGGCGAACCCGGGGCACATTTTAAATGTAAAAATATTTAAACTTTTCGTCCCGTTTTTGATCCCATTCATCACCTAATTTTGAATAGGATGACTTTTTTTTTTCTTTTTTTTTATGCTTATTAAAATTTAAAAAAGGGCGCTACAATTATTTTCCCCCGGGCGAAAAATTCTCTAGATCCGGCACTGTACCTATAGTTATTACATTAATATTACTATTATAGTCTGTTCATTTCTAACCGTATCTACTCGTATAGCGTTGAATACTATTAAAGAGTAACATTTGTTTTTCAGTTAGGCATTTGTACAATTTTTACTCTCATACTGCGTTAACCTATGTGCAAAGAGTTTTATAAGCAGTGTAGTATAGGTACTTTTATAGAATACAAAATGAACGTATAGATACATTACGTGCGTATAACTCAAATATGCGACTATGTAATTTTCCTTAATCCTTGGTAGTTTAAATGATTTCGATTTGTCTTTAAATATTAATCGAGTTTGGCTAAGAATCGTTTTTCAACAAAGTCCGAACCGCTACAACGACTGCCTTATTTTTCAGAAATAGATACCTTAATTGGCTATTTATGCAAATTCCAAAGTTTTGTACAAGAATGGCACCACGTACCTACTTATTTTATAGATGTCATAAAACAATAAAGAATATTTACGGCTAAATTTATAGGCCGGAATAGTATAAATACAGAATATTGGTATATTATCGCATGCGAATTTAAAGTTACATATAAAAGGTCCAATATAGATCGTTATTAGAAGGTAGACGTGTATATTGTATACGTAGTTTCAGAGGAGGCTGTCATGGGCGTAACTAGGACTTGGAAAGTTTGTGGGTGGACTTGAGTTCCAACTATTTTTAGTTAACACATAATTTAAAACAATGTCGGGGGATCAGTGCTAGTCGAAGTTCCCTAGTTTTGCATACTCAGCTTTTAAAGGGTCTTATATAGGACATTTTGTGGTAATTTTAAGAAAAATTAAAATATATCAATTTATAAATGTTTAAATATATTTTAAATGTAATTTATAAGTTTTCCAGTGTAAGTACCAGTTTTTATTGTTGGAAAATCACGATATATTTGTTTAAAAATATGTTTAAACAAACGGCAAAACAAATTAAAAGGGCTTTTAAAGCGGTTTTGTGGATATAACGTTTATTATAATATTTGTATAGATGACAACATTTTAGATACAACATCATATTAGGGGTTTTACGATTTTCTAAATATTAAGCACATCATCGAAGGTTAAAAAAAACACGATATTTTTACAATATTTCAATTACTGTAATAATTATAAATTATAATTATTAATATTTCAAAGAACACCGACCAAGATGTTGTTCTCTATTTATATTATACAATAGCTGGTGATTTAATTCTAAAATAATTTTTATTGCATATGTTGGGTTTGCGTGAACGATCGGTGTGGCATTATTTTAAAAAATATTTCTAATAAATCCACGAGAGTCTTAAAATATAACACGAATGTGAATGGATCGTCGTAATATTTTTATACGATTTTTTACGATCAACATATTATTGATATTATATTCGATGGAATCATAAATGTGCGACTTTTTGATTTCTTGTACCTACCTATATTTTTAGGTTTTTGTATATTACAATAATATAATCTTGTCTTTAATACTGTACGTTTTTAATTTGTTTATAATTGTATGTATATTAATCAAAAAATACGCGGATGAGTCAAATGGGAGCGAATTATTTTCACCTTGTTAGTTGGTTTCTACACGCAGCTTTGGGTGTTTAGCCTATAATAAAATCGATTTAACACCATTTTCAATTATCGAATTATACATTCGTCGGGTGCGTTCGTACATTTGCATATAGGTATCGAAGCGAAAACCATAATTTTAAAAACGTAATATTATGTTCATCTGAACATTTGGAATAGAATAAATTTTGATGTGCTATAAAATATATATAAATATAAACCTATATTGACATATTGTATAAAATACAATTCTTTTTATCAGTTGATATACAATAATATTTTTATAATATAGCCGATCAGTAGGGGTCAGCGTATTGGCTTCGACAACTGATAATATAAAAATCTGATATGACCATATTTGATATTTTGAATGTGTATGGGCACATCTGAATGACAATTACATTTTTATTTTTATTTTTAGTTATTTTTATTTATGATGCATTTAAAATATTTTTCCATTTCTATTAAGTCAATTGTTCTTTTTTATATTATTTATATTAATAAGTAATTTACTACTTGATACAATGATGTATGGAACCGAATGTTGGGCAGTAGATAGGAAGATAGAACAGAGAATGAGTGTAGCAGAGATGATAATGTTAAAGTGAATGAGTAGAGTGATAAGAGAGGATAAAATAAGGAATGAGTATACGTGTATAAGAAGTAGTATAGGAGTAGCTTCGATAGGCAGTTGACAAAATGAGGGAGAATAGATTGAGATGGATCGGGCATGTAATGACGAGGGGAGATACGACGGAATCAGTATAAGATTAGGGACAAGGGAAATGTATGTTTTTCCTATGTTGGTGGAAAAAGGGAGAGATGAAGACCGAAAAAAGAGGTGGGCGAGAATGTGATAAGAGGAAGGTGGGGGAAGTGAAGAAGATGCGGGAGATAGAGTGAAGTGGAAGTGTCAGGACTAGTGTGTCCGATCCCAATTGGTTGGGAGAGCAGGCGAAGAAGACGAAGAATATTTATTTTTTTTAATATTTCTTTAATTATTTTTTAAGTTGAATTCCGGAACTTTGAAAACAACTCGGTTTTGTAGTTTTCGAATATTATTATCTGAACAGATGATATAAAAATTAATAAAGACATATTATGCATTTTGTACCTGTGAATAGTCCAGTGACGAGAAATCGGGATTGGTGTCTACGTGAGCCCGGACGAGTGCCGTGATGAGCGACACGGGCGGACTGGGTGGTGACCCGTGTGGGGATTTGGGTTTGGACGGTAGTCTTCCTCGGCGGCCTTTCAGCGAATCTGTGCGCACCACTTCTTTGACCATGCCGACTTGCAGGCACTTCTGAAACCGGCAGAACTGACATCTGTTTCTTCGCCGCTTATCCACGGGACAATTTTTGTCAGCCAGACAAACGTACTTGGAGCCCTTTTGAACGGTTCTTTTGAAGAATCCTGTAAAGAAATTTCATTATCACGGAGTGTCGTATTTGCACAAGATCGAATTGTCCAAAAACCACCGAATTATCTATGGCTGCAGGTAAAATACAATTCCAGGATACTCGCACAGACAGAACTATAGTAGATCAATCTGGACCAATGCATAATTTAGTTTTGATTCGGGAGAAATGCATCACTCCAGTAGATTTTTTTATCCATATAATATGTTATAGCGATTACCGATTCCGATAGTCTTTTAGTTATATTTTCAGTACAGGCTTAAATAAATACGGTCTTAAGACCGGGTATTTGTGTGCTAGCGGCCTACAAGAGATGAAACTAAAAGTGTCATTATAGACGTATACCAATACTTGGAAATATTAATTATATATTAATATAAATTAATATATATATATTAATAATAATTAGAAATATTTTTACGTGACATATCAAGGTTTTTTTTTTTTGTATTAAACACATGACATAAGATATTACATTATTATCGAAACGAATAAGCTTCTTAACGCAAGTTTTGAAATGGGAAGTAAACTGAGAAACATGGAGCGTCACGTGGCCACTGTCACGCGCCTTCTCTAATACCTAACGTATGTATGTATTTTACATGATCCTGGTCCAGAACAACAATTATTGTCGGATTCATTTTAAAAATAAATTGTATATCCTAAACCTATCCTAATCTATCCTACACCTTTCCAATAGGAATACCCCCTAAAAAAACTGCGATTTAATTCTTTTGTAGGTTATTATATTCGCCATACTTAGGTTCTTATAAAAGGAATCAGCACATCCTCTTCTTTAGAACTTTCAAAAACCACAATTCCCTCGTACATCTTAAAAAATCCTTCTCAAATTGGTATTTTCGCAAATTTCATGAAAATTCGTTTTTTCGTTTATTTTCCATTTGCTCCCTATTAGGTCCACGATTAGAAAGGTTAGGTTTTTTTCTATATGATTAAAAAATGGTGAAAAACAGTTTCTTTAATTTTCAATATAACCTAAGAATTTAGGGCTAAAAATGTTTTTAAGTAATAACGTAATGAGTCCCGGAGACACATGTCCTTCCTTAATCCGGGCTTGCATTCATCTATTGATAATGATATGATAAATTAGATGTTTTGGCATTTATTTATAGTATTTTTGTAGGTAGACAAAGGATGCTCTCATAAAAAAAAAAAAGAAAAAAAAATTGAATGTAAAACTTTGAAAACGCTCTACTGAAAATGTATAAATCAGACATATAGGTACATAGGTATAACTATTATTTATTATTAGGGAACGGAATTAATATGCTACAAAATATGCAAAATAAATAGGATAGAAATCGTGCACATTTCTTGTTGGATAAATTCTACTTTATTATATACTAAAAAGATGTTATGTATGATTTTAAAATATATGGTATTCGAAAACATAAATTTACATATTTCTGTAACTGGAAATAAGAAAATGTGAAAATAATAAGTTAAAAACAAAAATATGCACGAAAAACTGGCAAAATTTCATTAAACATATTATATAAAAAAAAGTAAAATTATAAAAAATGAAATTGGTGTTATTTTAATAAGAATATAAATATAAATATTGTATTTTTCTTATTAGATTTATAATTTTTAATACCTTTTTCTAATAAATATATGCATTTATATACAGTGGCGTCATTTGGACCGCGCAAGATATACATTTGCGTATTTAAAATTAAATATTATAGTTCTTTGGCTCGTTTTTTAAATTGATTGGCCCGTGTAATAGGTAGTGGCTACTGGCTTGTGCTTTTCATTGGTCTACTTACAAATTCAAAAAATTATATGAATTTTTTACTATCTAAAACACGATAATTTGTGTCTGCGCCACCACTGGGCAATTATTATATTGGAAAACAAGCGAGTTATTTTATTTTTGCTGTATTGCAAATTCCAGACAGGGTTGTGACCTCAGGGCCGGACTTAGGGGGGTGCGGATGTCTCGGCACAAGGTTTTGTAGGAGTTATTTCGGAATGTAGTCGGCAAAAGTAGAAAAAAGTCATGACCTTTTTTTTTTCACTATATTTCGCTTATTTACATTTCAAAGATATATTTCCGTCGGTATTTTGGAGACACACGTCGGCCCCGTGCGTATTACAAAAAAAAAAAAAAAAAATTGAAACGACGCCACTGTTTACATATATAAATCCGTTCCCTATTATTTATTGTTGTTAACGATACAATGTCCTACACCTATACGATTATTGTAAGAATATTATTTGAATCGCACATGTAGTGCGATGGACATTGCACTGAACATTTGTAGAAATAATAAAATGTTTATCATTTTAATGTACCTATATATTGTTAAATGAATAAAAAAATATGTTCACAATAAAAAATTCATTTTGTAAATTTCACAAAACATATAGGTAAGTTATAATTTATTAAAAATAATTTGTAAAATTATAAATACAGATTTTATTATTCTAGTAAAATATTAATAATATTTAATGTTATTAAATTGAAAAAATATTCCGTTTAAATTGACTATATTTTCATTAACGAATGGGCGTTTGTTCTACGAAGAAGAAAGAAGATGAACGAAAGAAACACGAAATATTTATAATTGAATTAACAAAATATTTGTTAATTCAAACAAATTTGTATTCAATCAGACTCGGTTTACCCAAGGCATTGATAAAAGACGTTGTTAAATCAATAATACGTTTTGTTATTTTACTGTTAAATTAACATTAATATTTTTTATTTCTAAATCAACAGACATTTTATCGGACGTATAACGACCATAATTATTTATTAAATTAATCTATATTTTTATCGAAATCGCCGAACATATTTGGGCCCAGTGTAATAGACAGACGGGTATTATTATATTTATATATTTTAGCCATCGCACTCGGACGACTAGTGTACACGAGTAATAGGTAAAAACATGTGCTCACCTTTGCATCCTTCGCACGTACGCACACCGTAGTGTTGACAGGCAGCCGTGTCGCCGCACACCGCACACAGCTGCGACGGCGATATGGGCGCCATTGCTGCGGTGCTCCTCGACGGCATGTTGCTGCACACGTCCTGCGATTGCGGCGAACAGTCGTTGGCAACGGACACGGACAGAGTGTTGATGCAGTGTCGGATTTTCGGCGACAAACCGCTGCAATCGAAACGATTACGGATATCGATTTATTTATGTATTATGATTCAAGTATGCGTTTATACGTATTGAAAAATGCTTAAATATATAAGTACCCCTTTATCAGGGCCGGTTTTTTTGAGGGGAAACTGTGAAAAAAATAATATAGGTAACTTCTCTTCGAAACATATAAAAAAAAAAAAAAAAAAGGGTAATCAACTTTTTTCCCATTTTTCCGACTAAAATCTTAATAATTTATAGTTTGCCCAGACTAAAATTCCGAAAATTACTTCCAAAATACTTGATTAAAAACGTGAATAAGCATAAAAAATAATAATAATAATAATAATAATAATAATAAAGGCTATCGAATCTGTCTACTATTTGCCAACTCTCCAAACTGCTCCTCGGGACGAACATGCCCTCTATATACGTACATTTTATTTTATTTAGACAACATAGTTCGTACCTATCGAATTAGTACAGAAATTGCACCTAAAAAATAATTTCGAGATTTCGTAGTTTCATTTGAGATTAAGTAACAGTAACTGGACAATATAATGAGATGTAGACGTTGTAGATGTATTGAATTTATAGGAAACGTTGACGGTAATTACATAATTTTCGAGTAATCAAAGTATTCGACTTATCTAGATTTCAGTCATGGGAGTTGTGTATTGTGTGTTATTTGATAAAACGTAGTGGGATTTTGTATATAAATTATTTTGTAGTTCTAACTGTAGGTACCCATTATCAAAGATGGGAAAGTCAATTTGCAATTAAAGTAAATCATACAAGTAAAGTTCAATTCACACAAAAGTGTTCCCTTTAGTTTTTTTTTTTTCAAGAAATACCGAGATTACACGATAATAAAAACTGGTACTGACACCGGACCACTTACAAATTACTTTTGAACATTAATAAAAACATTAAATAATTGTTTTTAAAATAATTTTTCTTAAGATTTCTTTAAAACTACCCGTATAATTATAACCCCTTAAAACCGGATGTGTGGCCTCCTTTCAAGTTAGTTTGCAAAAATAATAATTTATTAGTTCGTCGAGCTGAAAAGTTAAAATAAATTCACCGTTTAATTTAACCTCAACCATTTATCTAGGTTATGTTCTTTCATCTTTTCCTACTATACACCTGTTTATATTTCATAATGATAATTCAACAATGTTTTGATAAAAGGACATATACCGCAGTTTTTTTTCTCACAAATATTTTTCAGCAGAAACAAAAAAACAGTGTCAAAAATGTATTTTATCAAATGCAATAAATATCGTTATCGTTTATTAAACTAGATCTGATAACAAATATTATTCAATAATATTTTTTGTATCAATTTATATTAATAATTATGTAATTAATGTTTGAAAGGCTCAAGTTGTAGTAGCTTTTCTTTCGTATTTATTATCCAAACGCCCTTTTATTTAGTACCTGTTATTTACTGTTGGTAGTGTTAATAGGATTATCATTTTTATTATTTTACCGGGAAAATATTTATTTACCACCAATATTATTATTATTATCAACTATTTAGAAGATAAACTGACGTTTAGATATTATTGAATGAACTAAAATAATTTATTTCGAAGTATTAAACATAGTTATTGTTGAAAATTACTATTTTCTCTGTCATACAAAAAATAGTAATACCTAGTTTTTATGCGGCGAACGTCCTTTCAATAAGTTTAAAATTAAAATTTTGTTTTATAATTGTGTACTTAAAATGGCGTTTCTATTTGGTTTTAACGCTATACTAAGGTCCTGATTTGTATGCACCTAATATGCTCTTATCCAAAATATATGCATTAATTGCATATTTTATGCAACTTCCCCGAATATGTAGATTTATGCATTCATGCATTTGTATAAAAACAATATTTATCATTTATTTTAAAAGAAAAAATTACTTTCATACGAAATTTTCGATAAAATGGGTATGTTTAATATGCAAAATTCTTCAAATATGCCGTTATCCCTAAAATATGCATTTATTTACACTAAAACCTATTCCTATGCATTCTCTGTTAAACAAATCGTCGACATTTCTTATGGTCATCGAGCTACATACACTCTTTCTATCTCTCTCTTAAAAAAAAAAAAAAAAAAAATATGAAAATGCATACAAATCCGTACTCTAGCTATAACTAATTCTACGTACGAGATAGTAGACGCCATTTTCATGGAATAATCAGCTATTTTTTTTTTGAAAATTTTCATAGCAAAAAGTCATTTTTAAATTTTTCGCGTCTTACTAAGACTATTTTTTTTTTTTTTACCAAAACACCGTATGTGTGTTTTGCAGTGTGCGTTAAAATATTATCTTACTTGGCGGAAGAGTCGGCGGAATTTCTGTGCGCCGACGACGACGTCCTCCTCGATCGGGCCACGTCCAAGATCGCGACGTTGTTGACGGCATGCTGCAGTTGCTCCGTAGTCATGGACGTGTCGATCAGTAACGCTGTGGGCGGCGGCGGCAGTGGCGGCGCGTGCGGTTGCTGCTGTTGGTGATGCTGGTGGTTGACGACGACGTGCTGCTGCTGATGATGGTGATGGTGATGGTGCTGTTTGGGCGCCATGACGCCGACGTGGTCCAGCATGGGATCGAACACGGCGCCCGTGCCGCCCTGGTCGGCGTTTGGCGAATCGGGCGGCTGCGTTTGGGCCGGCAAGGCGCCCGGGAAGTGTTGAAAGTGATAGTCGAAGTGTATGAGCGGCGGCGGCGGTCCGTGATGGTGGTGCTGTTGATCGTGTTGATGGTGCTGGTGGTGGTGGTGATGGTGCTGCTGCTGCTGTTGCTGCTGCTGGTGATGATGGTGGTGATGGTGATGGAGGTGATGAGGTGGAAGCGGCTGTTGTTGCGGCTGTTGGTGTTGGTGCTGTTGCTGCTGCTGCTGCTGTTGTTGGTGATGGTGGTGATGGTAAGCCGCAGACGCGGGCATCGTGACCGCGGCGGCGGCGGTCGGTGACGTGCAGTAGTCTTCGTCCATTTTGAACCCTACGCCCGTGGCGGCGTACGTCTCTTGAAAACTTGGCAACAGACCTGTAGTGACATTTTGTTGTTGTTGCTGCTGCTGCTGCTGTTGGTGATGGTGGTGTTCCGAGTGTTGTTGTTCGGCTGCGTCCGTCAACACGCCGTGCACGTCCGACAGCGAGTCGATCTCTTCGTTCAGCGGCAGCTCGGAATACGAACCGGACAGCAGTTCGGCGAAGCTGCTTGGCGTGAATGTGGTCTGAAACGTGACGGGTATATCCGGTTAAACTGAGGTTTACATATAATGTTGGGTGCTGCGTTACAGTGTTCTACATCATTATTATAATACTGTAAAATAGCTGATGCAAATAGTCGTAAATAAGTTTTTGGGAGTACGCCAAATTGAAGGGCGGTCCTTAATTCTTGTTAGCTATAGAGGTTAATTTGTTTTTTTTTTTTTTTTTTTTATATATATTCGATGCCAGGTACCCTAAATTTTGTTCCGTGTACGTATTAAAAACATATACGAGTAATTGTGGTAAAATTTCAATGAAAATATCAACACGCCGTTTAATGTAAAGTCCGAATCGCGACGGAGTCTGGAAAACGCAAGTAGGAGTGGAGTTGGTGGATGTCGATGGAAAACTCTAAGGGACGATGTGACTCAAACTACTCAGGGATTTTTGGAATTCATCGAGCCAATGGGCCTAGGAGGTAGACCAAGGAAAAAACAAATGTATAAATCGTGAACAGACACAGAGTCAGATTTAGTGTTGGGCAGACACACATTTGAGAAAGTGCCCCAATTTAAGAATCAGAGAGTAAACATAAACAGTGAATATATTGTGCATATAAGTTAGGTCAAAAGACCTATTGACTAAATGGACTGCGCCAACCCCTGCCTATTGAAACACTTAGACGAGATGTGATAAGCTGAAAAGGGTATTATCAAGGTGGATTGATAAGGTGTGAACACTTGGATTATTAATTGATTGAAAATAATGCGCCAGAAAAATTCACCATTAGATCGTGTTGAATACACGACAGAGGAATAATGTATACTAGTTTTATCATGCAAAATATATTAATATTAGGAAAACAGATTAACGACAAGCTATCTGGTGGATAAAATTCTAGTTATTCTAATCGGGTAATATATTATTATTTTCTTGTGCTGGTCGTGCATTTGCGAAATTTCGATCCAACCTAATTTTATTATTAATATACGATTTACACTTTTTATTATATACTATGGCATAACAAATAAAAATAAGTAATAAAAACAAAAAATATAATAGTAATCACTAATAAACAGTTTTTAAATTGTATAGCATATGTATTGACACTTTTTAAATATATTGCTTAAAATAATCTACTAAAAAGAGAAAAAGCAGTGGTAAAAATAGGCAGTGTTGTAAAATATTTGAATACAAATATTTAAAAAGTATTTTAAACACAATTTTTTTGTATTTTTGCAAAAATGTAAATACTTCAATTTAATAAAATTACTTTTGATTTGAAATGAAAATTGGGCAACAACAAAAATGAACAAAATTACTGACTGACACAAATTTTGAAATAACTAAGTAAATATCAAATTTTATTAAAATTAGTTATGTTTTATTAAAAAAATTACTGAAAGAAAATACCTACAAAGAAATGTCTAAGACGATATTTATGACATTATTATAATATCTCTGTTAAATATTTTATCGTGTAAACTTAGTTTTAGTGTAATTTTAATATGTAATTACTTTAACATATTAAAAAAAAACATTTTTCTAGCTTGGTGGGGCAAGAACTTTGATTTATTATACTTTAAATTAAACAATATATCTATTTATTACTATAAACAATACTTATTATTCAAGTGGGTATTTGTCATTTGTGTTAGTCAAACTTTATAGGTATTTAACTTAATATATAGGTACGATAGTAATTTGTACAGTATTTATATTTATATTACGATACTTTTTCAAATGTATTTTAAAATACGTGTTTGAATACTTTTTAGCAAGTATTTAAATACATTTTAAAAGTATTTTTTACAATATTGTTATATTGTTATATTATTATATTGTAAAAAATATTTTTATTCATAATATATAATACAATTTAGTACCTATAATTATTATTAAAAACAAACTTAAGTTAATTACCTTAATTGATTTTCCACATATAATACAATTTTGTTTCGAGTTAAGTATTTGCTCATCTTCAATGGCATTTCTCGAACTAGTATATTGCATTTAGCATATTCAAATATGTATTTTAAAGGTAGTGCCATTGTAAATTAAAGGTAATCGTATTGTTATGTACAATAATGTATTAATGAAAATATTAAGAAAATAAATACATACGCATGAACTAAAATATATTCTGTGTTTATAATAGTATTAACGCCTACCACTTGGTAATATAAAAATAATAATGATAAATTGATAACTCGAATAGAACGGCCATTTTGTAAATACTACAGCGCTCTAGTGGTAATCTGTTTTCCCAATAGGCACGTAAATTGCATTTTATTTTATTAAATAGTAAATACCTATATACCAATGGGCTATGCCGTAGATATGGAAAGTGCAGACACCTCTAAAATTTGTTCAAAAGTAAATAGAAAAATATTGTAACTCTAATATTACACTAAACAATTTTGGATCTTCCCCTGAAAATTAGTTTCAAGTACAGTATTGTTGTTTATCATAAATGTTTATGAACTATCGTTGTACGTTTAATTTTAATTATTTAACTGGTTAGGAAAGTATAGTTCACGTATTTATAATTTATATGTTATGTATAAATGATATAGTAAAAAGTATTAGCAATACTCTGTGGATTAACCACATGAATTTACCAAGAAAAATAAGTTGTTGATAAAATCCATAAATCGTCGTTTTGTAAAAAAAAATATATTGTTTTGAATATTAAGTTTTTAACTTACAGTAGATTTAGTTGGCTTGTCTAATGACAGAAATGAATATCAAAAAAGAAGGTAAAAATTATGAGGTAATAATGAGGTATGTCTTTTAGGTACCTTTTTAGTAAATCCAATAATAGGTACCCGACTGTTTTTTTTAACTTTTTTCGATTTAATATTTTTAAATATCAAAAAATTAAAAAAAATATATTATAACTATTATTTATTAACTTTCCGAGTATAAAACATAAACATTTTAATTTAATAAAATATATTCCTATTATGTTTATTATAAATAAGTAATTACAATAATGATTACCCATGTCTAAATATCTAGGTAGTCAGTAATACGAACTGCGCATGTGTACTACGTCATCTGTCGATGAAATTAATAATATATGATGGTTTGTCTATGTTTAAAGCTTCTCGGCAGTTGACGTTACAATTTATGTTTTTACCTCACGAATGGTACACTGGTTGAAAACCTATATATTGTCTAGAAAAAAGAGAGAAAAGTTCATTTTCTCTTCCAGAATGCACTTTTACGTTAACAGCTTATCAGATGTTATCCGAGGGGTTTTGACTTGAAGTGCAGTTAATTAAGTTAATAGGTCTATATGAGTTAGACGATAGATTTGGGGACTGTCAATAAATGTTATTATCACAAAAGTATAAGAAAACCTTATATTTAAACTCCGGTGACCTCTGCCCGGTTTTTACATATGGCTGTGAAACTTGGACAACCACACAATTTTGGGTATAATATAAGAGAGGGAAAGATGGGAGAATATTTTGGTAGAAGTGACGAACCTTAAAGGTCCGCTAAGTTGTACAAATGATATGATGATGACAATTTGAGTGTGGTAAGTAAATAATTTCTCAATAACACAAAGGGGTTAAGGTTTTATGAAAAAAGAGAGGGCAAATTTTAAGTGAAAATTGTGTAGAACCATTATTACAGTATTAAACACTTTTTAGAAAATAATTGTGTTTTCATTGGTCGTTTTGTGTAAAATTAAGAAAAACTAGTTGAAGTTGAAGTTTTAAGAAAATAGTTTGGTTTTTAGATTTTTTTACATGTATTCTCTCAAATTTTGAAGTTACATAAAAATATTGTATATAAAAAGGTTTCTTAATTATTTTCGTAATATTTATTCTTTTGTAGAAAAATATGGAAAAATTAAAAAATTTAGGTTTATTTTTATATAGTTTTTTAGAATTCACTTGTTTTAGTTTCTGAGCATAGTAAAAATATATAAAAAGTCGACTAAAGCTAAATATTTTTAAATAGCTAAATAATTGTTGTATAAATCAATAATCATTTAATTTTCATCAAGGTCAGTTAATAATAGTATCAATATAAGTACTTATATTTTATATACATATTTAATTTCACAACAATAAAAAATGGTATTGACACAAGACCATTTTTAAATTACTTTTAAAATATAAATAAATTGTTGAATTTTCATTGTTTTTAAAATTGTATATAAATTGTCTACTTAGGTTTTAGGGATAATGGCTTTTATGGAGCTTGGTAAGTATATATTAAAAATATAAAATACGTTTTATTAGTGCTATAATTGGTGATGGTGGTGGGTAGGGTAGGAGGACGGAGATCCTCTACTATTTTATAATATTTTGAGAGCACCCTAATTAATTTTTTTTTATAGTACCTATAGAATTACATAATTTGAGGGGACATTAATTTATCGAAAGCTAGAGAGTACCAGTGGCGGATACATAGGTCCTGAACGGGGTGGGAGGGGTATTCGTTCACAATATTAAGAACATTTTTGATTTTTGGTATTTGTG
This sequence comes from Pemphigus obesinymphae, assembly GCA_025469235.1. Taxonomy (NCBI): domain Eukaryota; kingdom Metazoa; phylum Arthropoda; class Insecta; order Hemiptera; family Aphididae; genus Pemphigus; species Pemphigus obesinymphae. Next base: position 22,145 of record JAIPRL010002713.1, on the reverse strand, counting down.
TTTTTATACGCATGCATTCGTGTAGAATTTGATGATGATGACAATAGTTTCAACATAATTTGTGCCTTTAATAATTTATCCATTTTATAAAGTGAAACTGTATATGGTGTAATTTATTAAAAACTATATAATATATTGTACAAAATTAAATAAAAAAAAGTGCAATTACCTATATTATTTATTAGTTATTAATTATTATCATATTATCATAGTGATAACAATTAAAACCGTCTCGAATAGCTCGTGCGCACCACTCGTGCAGTTTTTAAGATGGAATACAAAAAACTAGGCTGGTGTAGAAATGATCTAGTAGATGGAACACACCAATGGTATTTGGTGAGTACCAAGTGCAAAAGTGCAAGTAGGTGGAAAACGCTATTAGACGAGTAAACTGGAAAACTGAATAAATAGATACCTAACTCTAAAGTATGATGTTGAGAATCAAGTTTTTATGTATAAACAAAATACGTAATTAGATATCCGATATCCAATTCTAAGCTCAAAATGTATTCATAAAATAGAAGATTTTAATTCATAATAAAATACCAAATTGTTTTTCAGCGATACAAATATAAAAAATAAAATATTTTATTCATATTATCATTCTGAATGAAGAAAATATGTCGTTAGGTCAAACTTTACACTCTCAAATATTGCTTAGAATGAAAAAGTTCTAACTAAATTTTATTTTCTTACCAAACGCTAAATTTTGCACGAGTTAGAACTTTTTCATATTATGTGTCTCGGTAAATAACTGTCGGATGAAAGAAATCCAAGATGACATCGACGCAGAAAAACTAAAACAATCATTCTATGTAATAAAATGTCTTTTCACAATCGAAAAAATTTAGAATAGATATTCTGAGGTGTATTTACGCGTAGTGTGTACCTAACGCTATTGTCCCGTAATTAGCTAGTTAAGTCTTTAAAAATCCGTACTGAAACAATCTATTAATAATTATGGTGAAAAATAATTTTGTTTGTATAAAAATCGTTCAGAAAAATTAACAATAATATATAATTCCAAATTTACATAAAGTATTCTACATTTGTATTATTTTCGTTTTTATTTCAATAAAGTTTTAGGTTTTGCATTTTAGGATTTCACGGTAGTACGTTGTAGGTAAATCTTCCGTTACACCATTCATTTGTCATTAAACATTCGTATAATGTATAGTATAATATATAATGTATATTGGGTACATCGGCCGGCAAGAGCGCCGATAACGATAGCCATTGGCACCAGGTTCTGTTATCACGGGATAACAATTTGTTGGCGTCACACACATATATATATATTATATATATGTAAAACCCGTTACACTCGGACGAGAATCGAGCAAAGCGAGATTTGAGTTCTTATTAAAATCCGAGAATAGTAAGTTCGATACATTTTTGAATTAACTATATCAACTTTGTCAACCTGTATACAACAAAAACACTTTATGTGTGCAGGCCATTTATTATCTTATAGAAAGCGAACTCCGAATTCCTCCGCAGGTGAAATATTTTTAAAATTAATTTATTAACAGTATCATTTCTCAAAAAACTTATATATACATACTTAATTACCTAATAATAAATCGTTTAAACAATGAATTCGAATTACAAAGTATTATTTTGTGTTCGAATTTCGAAAAATGCCGTGATAACAAATTTTAACTGATTTTCACACAGATATATAAAATATGTACTGTGGATAATAAACAATAATATTGACTACCATGCAAATGGCGTCGGCATCAATGTCCCACATGGTGTCGTATAACAAGTTAGCTACCTATCTAGTGTTTTATATATTTGTGGTTGTATATATACATGCAATATTTACAATCGTATTATATGACAAAATACAGCAATATGTATAATGCATATTGTATATCGTAGTTCATGTAATACAATCGTAATATCGATTATAATATACACATAGTCTTTTTATTTCGGGTTAAGACTTATCCCCTAAAAATGACACGTTAGTGCACATAAATAACACGTGTGTGTCGTTCGGTGATTATATTCGATATTATACGATTGTACACGGCGTTAATATTTACTCGAACTGAATAAATACGCAAAGGGAAAAAACACTGTGTTATAGGTATTATACCACAAATTCAAAAAAGAATATATATAATGTTCGGTGTAAAAAAATTTAGTGGTAGTCGCTGGCGCAGAGATCTCGGCAAGTTAATGGAAGATATCAACTAAAATTAGTTTTAAGAGGACGTTCACACGCTCCCGCCTACACACGATTTCTATGAACAGCTCGCTAGCATTTTTTATTTTTATTAAATTACAAACCAGAGGGCAGATACAGAGGTTTCTGAACGGGAAGGGAAATTTATGAGTTATAAACAAAAAAGCAAAAAAGCAAAAAAAAAAAAAAGGTCATCAACCTATTTTTTACGCCGTTTTATTCCAATTTTTTTTTTATGAACATTTTCTCCTGTATCCACTTTTTTTACAAATACATTGGACGTACAAACAAAAAAAAAGATATTAGTTAACAACATTATCTGATCGATTTTTGGTTCATTTGTTTTTTTGTTTCATCTTTCTACGATATTTCCAAATTGGTAAAAACGAGAAATCCGTCCACATGTTTTTTTCTTTTAAACAAATATTTTTATTACACAATAATAATTAAAAAAATAATTTTCTAAAACTCGAAATTCGAATTTTTAACAAAGGGTTTGTTTTCTAACCAACTATATTTAATACATTTCGCGGGGTAAGAGTAAAAAGGTTCTATCTCGGTTTATTCAAATTACTCAGGAGAAGATTTTTAAATGTTAATAGATACCTTAAATTGATTTAGAACATTTTGATTGATGCCGTAGCTCTCTCCGACTCGAATAAGTTCATTTCAATTTAAACACATAATATGCAAAAATAAATTAATTGGATAAAAATTATTTTTCATATGATGGTAATAAAGAACCTTTTAAACCTCTGTGCTCACGATTTTTCTAAATTTTACTATTAATGTATGTATTAAAATGCATTATTAATTATTAATTGTTATATTTTAATTTCGAATAAAATATGTATATAACAAATTCTTGAAAATCGCCCATCCTCAATGTGTTGAGTAATATCTGAGTAATTATAAACTTCAGTGAAAGGGCAAGTTAAAATAATAACGATTTGAACAAGTCATGTTAGTTAATGAGAAAAATGATTAATTAATTGAGTTAAAAAGCTAAAAATTATTTTAGTTTTAACTACCTATACTTTGTTATTTCTAGACAATAGTTATTGGTTTTATCCAAGGTTTTTACCAATCAAGTTATTGATCTATAATAATATTATAGGTAATAGACCAGCGACAGAATTATGGGAAGATAACGGGTTTACTTCCGTTCCTTGAAATACAATACTAAGTATTAATTTTTATATTCTAAATAATCTAAATGTTTATAGAGTTCATAATGTTTATCATTGTACAATTTATTAAAACGTACATAAACTATATTTCAACATCACAATTTATCGCTCAAATTAAATCAACTCTAAACGATTATCGCTTTTGATAAACGCTTTATAATTTACATAATTATACTAGGTAATTCGACGAATTTTAAAAAAATTAATCACTTAATAATGTGTTTCATACATTTATTTTACTTTATTTGTTTTTTGAATTTATTTAATTTAATTATGATGATATGAAGAAATTGATAATGCAAATTAGGGTAATTATACATCGTTTATGGACCCAAATTAAGAAGGAGGGACAAGAAGGCCAATATAAAAATAAATATACGTTGATACATATAAAATACATGCTGGAATAACTTCAATTTCAAATCAATCTATACGTATTTCTTTTTTTTACATAGGTATGGTGGTTAAGTTAGGTTAGGTACGGAGGACCTATAGTGTTTTTCTGTAAATCGGGATTCACAGTCGATGAATTTAAATTCAATTTAAACTTACCATCTTTTTCTGAGGGATAGAGGAGTGATAATTTCGGTAAGTATAGTAAGAGGAAATTATTGTACAAGTCGCTTTATCCTTTGACTTTCCTTAGTGAAAATTGTCCTTGTACGCAGTGTAGCATAAAATCCTCAATATTTAAATTATTATAAATATTGTTATTATAGATTTACAAATACGAATCGCAATATATGATGAATTATGTAGGTTCTATATATAATTTATGTAATATCTACCCACGGAACGTTTACAATCTATAAAAGAAATAAATTTAAAACATATGATTTACGATAATTTGATTTAAATGTTTTTTTTTTTTTTTTCTTTTTCGTAGTAATAAGTCCTCGAGGGGCTTTATAATTTTAATAGAATTATTTTGTGTTATTAAATGTTTCTGAATATTGTTGTATACGGAACGTACACATGACCTTTATGCTTAATAATTGTACAGAAATGTTGACCTTAAAAAGCTCCCTACAATCCTAAATAAAGTATAATTTAAATATATAATATAGAGTAAATATATGTGAAGAACGCCGGGAAAATTACTAGGTGTACAATATGTACGGGAATATCTAAATGATAACCGATGATCGTCGATATATTTTCGAACTGAGAAATTTTGATTTTTACATTGATTGAATGTAAAATTAATCGTTAAGTATGGGTTTTACTACTGTTTTATCAGAGGCTGGCTGATGTACAGAGGTCCTAAACGGGGCAATTTACCAGTTATAAGCAAGAAAAAAAGCAATAATAATATTTTATTAAATTATAAAATAAAAAAAATGTTTTTAGAAACTTAAAAAATAACAAAAAACGGATTTAAACGCAAAAAACGATAAAAAAATGTATTTAGAAACTTAAAAAACGACAAAAAACGGATTTAAACGCTAAATAACGAAAAAAAATATATTTAGAAACTTAAAAAAACGACAAAAAACGGATTTAAACGCCAAAAAACGATTAAAAAATGTATTTAGAAACTTAAAAAACGACAAAAAACGGATTTAAACGCTAAAATACGATAAAAAAATGTTTTTAGAAACTTAAAAAATAACAAAAAACGGATTTAAACGCAAAAAACGATAAAAAAATGTACTTAGAAACTTAAAAAACGACAAATTATATTAATATTATATTATTAATAATATAATAATATATATATTAATAATAGTGGCGAATGGGAATACTATATTGTGTACCTATACGATATATTTTGTTCTACTTACTAGATTTTCTCTCAAACTCTATCACTCGTCGACGAAATCGTCCATTTTTCACACCGTTACACGGGTGGTGGTGGTAATGTAGCAGTCGGAAATTATCATTTTACACGATATCGATTTTGTATGATTATCATAGCGAACCACCAATAGGGGCCAACACCGTAATATCCGTCAATGGTGTTACGACGACGTACTAAACCGGAGTAGCGAAAAACGGGTAAGATGGCCGTATATTAATATAATAGTATATATTATATAGGTACCGACCTACTCGCGTTTCGTACGCAATGAAAATCTAGGAAGCTGGAAAATTATATTTTGTGATAATGATTATGATTACAGTTTCGAATATTAGTATTCACCGTGTGATAACGGTAGTCGAACGAAATTAATTTTTATCTCTCGCGTTCTCGTATTCGTATTTTTTAAATGTCACCCGGATATTATAATATGCGTATCATCGAAACGTGTAAATATTTGTGTCTCGGCAATAATAATAATAATAATAATAATATAGGAACTTTTGTGTGTACGCACAGACGATGATGATAAAATCGGATATTTCGGTATCTACTATACATATTGTGTTTTAAGACAATTTTTTTATTTTTTATTTTTTTTTTTTTTATAATTATTATACGTCGAAAATGTCAATTCTAATCGTCCGGTTCGCGTATACGTGTTATTATACCATTATTTTAATAACGTTATTATTATAACGTATAACATTATTTATAATAATAAATATACGCGCGAATCGAGACAATCTCTACATATTATATAATATACGAAACGGACGTATACGGTCTTAAATTTACGACGGTTTTTATAATCAATTAAACATTATTATTATAATGTGTAATATACAAAATAACAATGTTCTATTTTAATGTTTTTTTACGATTACTCGAAGAGACATTCGAAAAAGTACCGATGCGTCCCCCCGGAACCCATTGAATATTAAACGAACGCGCGAAACGTCCTTTTGGCGGGGGACGAAACGCGCGCGGCCCGTATTAATATTTTAAACGACACACGGCTTACCTATATATTATATAATATAAGTACATTTGTTTGTATATAAAAATTCCGAAACGATTATAAGAATATTTCCATTTTTTTTTTTTTTTTTTTTTGGCTATAAAACGCTCATGACATATTTTATAATATAAATATTTTTTAATATATAATAATGCATAATATACGATTAATGATTAATTTGCACGATCGCGATAAATAATATTTAACATTGGTTTACTATATATATATATATATATATATATACAGAGCGGTGGTAAAAGTGTTCGGAAAACGACAATGAACAAATATGGGTAGGTACAGTATAAATTACTTGCGCATAATATTATAACATGCTTGTACTTTTTTTGTAACGATAAAAAAAAAATAATAAACATTGTAAAATCAATAGAGCTTCCTCGCTCCGCTCAGAATCTAAAATACACCGCGCGCATTAAATAGTAATTAGGTATAAGTATATCAGCTACGGTAAAACGGAATAATACTGTTGTATTTCACTTGCCAAGAAACTATACATTTTATTAATATATCGTCTAACAAAACGCAAGTTAGATAATGTACGCACATTTAATAGAATATTATTTATAATATACCTAGGTGTATCTGTATGCATTTTTTTCTTTTCGAGAAAAACGGCAAACCCGTTAATAATACCTACAAATTTTCAATGAAAAACTCGCATCGGCATATCTCAATTTTAATAACCAACAAACATTTGTGGAAGTACGAAATAAAACCATACGTTATGGCCAATAAATACGTATTATCTGTATATAGCGTCCTGATTATGGCCGATTTTCGGATATGTACACGTTTTACACGTTTTACGCCGAAAAACAGTCAGACAGGTCAGTAGATATAATGTCGTTATCTAGCATTCGATTTTTTTCTTTCATCTTTTTACGATATTTTCAAGATGATAAAAATGAGAAATAAGTCTTTTTTTTTTAAACAAGTATATCGTGATTACACAACAATAAAAAATGGTATTGACACAAGCGCCTATCTATCTATAAATTACTTTTAAAATATATTTCAATATTTTTAAATCGCTGGATTTTCATTTTTCTAAAAATGTTATAAAAATTGCCTATATACAAAATCCTTTGAAAGTTGGGTGTGTGGCGTCCCTTAAAGATTACGTTAATCTAGTTCATCATATATTTAAAGTGTTCGGATAAATGACTACAAGCCATATTATGTCCACATAAATTGTTTGGTTTTTTAGGATTACGATTAGGATTTTCTTGAAAGATGGAGGAGATATAGAAAATTTTTTGAATGTTTGTTTTATATGTTTTTCAGTTGAATACATATTGAAAAATATCCAATTTCCACCATTATGCATTGTATAGAGATTATATTATTAGGATGTTACTTATTTATAGATTGGTTATTTTTTTTTTAAATTACGTTATCTCATATTTCGTTTTAAATGGCCGTAAAATATATCGATGAAGTTTGTATTTGAATAATCCATTTTATCTAGTGGAGACATCAGTTCAAAATTTAATAAGTAAATAAACAAAAATATACGTTCAAATGACGTATCTATATATTTTTATATTTAAAAAAATCGAGACGATAAATGTGATTTTTTGGCTGTAAACACCACGTGTATCGATTTTTTAAAAAATATTTCAAGATTAGAAAAAAAACAATAACGAAAGCACACATATTGTCAAACCCAGAAATCATTTTATTAGGACGATTAAAGGAAAAATGTGATATGATTTCGTAACTGGAAAATTAAAAATGTATTATATAGCTGTGACGAATTCATTGAAATTCTTGAATGCACGATACACAGAATATCAATTATTATCTTGTTCGTTATAATATATCTTATTTTTCACTATAAAAACTAGATAGTGCGTTTAAATAAGTCATGACAAATTGAAAACTTCAGGAATTTTGCCATAAAATGTACCTATTTTTTTTTTTTTTATGCCGTAGGTATACCCATTCCTTTTTAAAAATGGCGTTATGCTTTTTATTTGCAAATTTGTATTAGTTTTGTAATCGGACAAACGGGTAATTTCGGTACAGTCGGTAGTACATTATATAGAAATGTTTTAATAGATTTCTTTGGCGAACAATAAAGACAAAAAAAAAATGAAAAAGAAAAATGTCAATACGCCACTGGCTATACCGTCGAATTTCTCGCATATTATTCGGATATTTTTTTATTATTATTATTTTTTTTTTTTTTTTTTTTTGACACCACCGGTATAGGTATAGTATACCTGTAACTATATATATATATATAATATGTCGTCTGCAATACAAATTTCATCCATAAACGGTTGCCAGGGTGACAGGACTACACGTGTTCTTAAGAGATTTTTTTTTCCTTCATATTTCCCAAGTATTGTTAAAATATATGATGCGTATAGAAATTTTTCAATTTTTCATGATGGTATCGAGCACATACTTACTCTGTAATTTTCTACGAAGGAAAATGGAAATACATATTTTTAAGGTACATATATATATATAAATGTATGTTTAATACACGCATTATTTGTTAGTAGAATAATTGAATCACATCCTCTACTAAATACATAAAATATGATCGACACAAGAATTCGTGCTACACCGTGTTGTCGGCGTATTTATTGCAATGAGTTGTATAACAAAAAAAAAAAAAAAAAAAAAAAAAAATTACAACGAAGATTCAGAACGCAGTGCGTCGAGGGTATAGGTGGACACATGCATCGTTGCGTAATAATAATATATATATTTATTACCTACAAAATATATATAATAGATATAAATATATATATATATATTATTTTAGAATAATATTACATGTTAATGCGCGCAAACACTATGAGAAGCGATACAAACGTTAGGTTTTACTTTCTAAACAACAGGTTACATTATACCGGGGGCAGACTTGAGGAGAGTGGGGGGTGACAGACAGCCCCTCTTCTTTGGAGTTTTTTTTTTTTTATTATTATTATTATTATTACTATTTTTGAAGAGTATAAAATTGATTTTGAATTTTTCGATTAACCCTATTATCTCCCCAATTATTCCGATTCGCTTAAATGAGCTTCAGATCCGCGCCTCTGTATATAATGTAGAAAATGACATCGTATAATACACGCATATAATCTTAATCGATAATACCGAATATATGCCGCGATTCCCAACATATCGCGCGGAGTCATTATTATCCGTGAAGAAGTTGTGAAAAAAACTCCTAAACTCAACGTCTACTAGTAAAAAAGACGTTATTTTTTTTTTTATTAACACCTTAAAACTATATATATACTATTGTACTTTATAATCTATATATTATTGTATATATATATAAATTTTTTTTTTCAAACATGATAGTGGTTCCGGCGTAGGATTATATATACTATATCGTCTCCCCTCGCTTAAGATATATTGGTGGATTTTAACCAATTATTATCCTGTCCGAAATGCAATTCCCGAGCGAAACCCGAAATACATGGTAAAAATACAAGGAAATACAAGGTATGCTTGTTTAGGATATTTGTTAGTCCACATATGGGAAAATCGAAAATCGAATTCTTACAGTATACCTATATCATCCGTAGGTATAGTAGATTTCAAATCGATATTGCAGATCGTGTGAAATTTTTGGAGGATTTTTACAGCCCGAGAAAGTGTTTACCGAAAGAAAAGAAAACACATATCCTTATTGTATACAGGTACTTACCAATATATTTTGCGTTTCGCTCCGAATCATGGAAAATAAAATAATTTGGTAGTTTGTAGATTTTACACTATACCTATATATACCTACCTGCTTGTATATTAAAAGTAACCGAAACCACCGAAAACCTGTTTCAATATAATGGAATAATTTGCATAGAAAGTATATTTGCTATTGGTTGGTTGACACCGGTATATGAGTGGTATCTATATGTAATATGTATTTCATATACGCTCACGATTTTAATATAAATTCAGAATTTACAATTGGGTAACACTATATCTACTATATATTATGCATAAATATTGCAAATTTTGATCGAATATATATTTTATATTTTAGGATGCCACATTTTCAGTAGTAAAAACATGTTTATGAAAAACAAACGAAATTATCGCTTAAAGTGATTTTAGAGTTCAAACACCTATATTCAAATTTATGGAAAACAATTCTATTTTGGAGACGATCTTATAAGTGAGGAAAAAAACTCACAAGATCGTATCCAAAATGTTGTATTTTTAATATTTTAAATGGGTGTTTTAACTTTAAAACCATTTAATTACTTTTGAAATATATGTTGAAATTGTTGGATTTTAATTATTTCATGAAATTCCATAAAAAATTCCCTATACAGAACCTCACTGAAGCGACAAATATATTGGTTTTACTATGATAAATTTGGGGCGGTAAAAATGCTACAAACATTTTATGTAGTTTTATCGATAGTAATCATTCGATTTGAAATTGAATATAAATAAATAGATAGTCTTTGAGCGAGTAAAATAATGACATTTTTCCAATAGGTATTTCGAAAAAATCATGAAAAATTTAAGGGGAAACGAGCTTTTGGGGTAAACCGAACTTATTGATCAGAATCGTTTTTCAAATGTGATGATTTTTCGATGATTTCAAATTTAAAATCATATTATGTAATAGCTATACTTCTGGTGATATTGTGTTAATATTAATTAGAACCTTGTAGGTGAGTGGAATCCTGACGGACTTTTATTTTACATTTATTAGTTATTATTTTAGTTTCGATATACCTAATTGTCCATGAACGAAACCGTTTAAAGTTACACGAGTATCGATGAATTATTAAACTGTTAATATTAGACTTATATCATTCAGTTTAAACATAACGATTTTAATAAATTATTGAATATAGGTACGTGCACTATATGTCTATATATATATATATATATGGATGTACAAGTTACAATAAGTATAAAATATAATACTGTATAGGTGTAGAAAATATTTTGATTAGGTATACTATTGTAATTTGTGACGAGATAAAATGAATATGACAATACGATATATTAAATCGTAATTGTATTAAAAGTAAATCGTAATACATGTTTATTATATTTATTCATATTTTTCCTAGAACAGAATTATTCAGTTTCATAAATGTCGAGTGTTCTATAATGGCCTCAACAACAGTGGTTATAAGATTTTGTAAATTGCAAATCAATCGATATCTCCATCAACTATATCATCCATAGTATACATCCAGTGGGGCCCAACTATTTTACAATAGGTAGGGTAAAACATATAATACTCTATATACTCAAAATTATTATATATATGGCATTTAATTTTTTTTTGGGGGGGGGATCCAAAATTGAGTTGATGACCTTTTTTTTTGGTTATAATGTTATTAGATGCCATAGATCTATAATAGGACCATCCCGAAGGAACTATTTATGATTTACGGGGAGAGGGGGCGTGTGTCTTACGTAAATAAGTAAAAAAGGCCATCAATAAAAAAAAACTATAAATTTTTAAGAATTTGGGGGGACCATAGCCCCTGAGCGCCCCCTAAAGCCACCACTGACACCACCTACCCTCCCGCACCAATTTTATTTTAAAGTAAATATATTTAAAAGTATTTATCTATATTTACCTATAAGTAAAATTTTTATTTAATTCATTTTTTTAGAAATTAATTTATATGCTATATTTACTATAATATCCAACATCATTAGGTATATTGTAAATAAATACAAAATATATTGGACAATTAATGAAACTGAATTTTCTTGAATGAAACTGAAAAAAAAAAAAAAGTTTGGTGAAAAATACTTCTAAAAAGTATTTGAATACTGCAGATACCCGAATACTTTTTAAGACTGACTATTTTAGTATGGTACCATTAGTTTTACTAGAAACATATTTTATAATATTTAAAAATAAGATATTTATTATTATAAATTATAAAATTGTATTTTATAAAATTTTAGAACGTGCACGAGAACGGTGCGCATTTAACCACCCAGCTTCCCATAGGTACTTATAAGCATCTGGATCTGTATATTATCTGTGCATTCTCATTCCATCTACCTATTTTTAGCAAAAAAATATTTCCGACGTGAACATTATACGCCGCCAGTATATGGGTAGGTACAGTATCTATTCGCTATACATTATCATCCAGAGTCCAGACGTTTCCACAACATATTATAATTTGTAATATTTAAAAAATAAATAAATTAAACAAGTTTTTCGTGACAACGTTCACCCATTAACCACCCACCTATTAATAGAGATGAGTATAAATTATCTCATAAAATAGTCAAATAGCTAGTAGTCAAATATATTCATTCAAAATGTGTTTAAAAAAAAAAAAAATTTAATAATTTATTAAAACTCGTTAAAACATGGAATATTATATATACAAACAACAACGTCAATAGTATTATAATAATATATTATAAATGCTTTTATATTTACTACCGCGGATTCAGTAAAAAGCTCTCAGGTAATGAAAAACAGCCGAACCGAGAGTTATAAAGAGTATATAAGTTGTTATGATTTGTTTGACTGTTTTTCATTACCTAATGATGGCTATTTGGCGGAAACCGTTATTAAATATAACATATTTATAACATATCAAATTTATTTGTCGATGTTATGATAAAGATTGTGCATTTTTATTGCGTTTAAAAGCCGGTTTTTATTTATGAAATTCTACTAGGATTTTTCTATTTATTTATAAATTGAGCGACTACTTCAGGATATTTTACGCAGGTAAAGAAAATAAAAGTCAAAACCTAAATCCACAAAAACTTTTGTTGTAGACAAACACGTATTTCGGTAAGTTGTTATGTTCAGTGCCGAAGCACGTATTTGGTTTTTATACATTAACGTGCGCAGGGATTTTGTGTAAGGCGCAGAGAAAATTCAAACCGTCCCTATACATTGTATAGCAAGTGTCCCATATTTTTGTTATCATAATTGCATAGTCGAATAGATAAAATCACTACGTTGTTTCAAAATTTAAAAATTTACCTCAAAAATCAATATTTATTTTTTGATGGATCAATTTTTAAGGTTGGAAAATTTTTGATATGTTGTGATTTTTTCCATAAAAAATATATTTAAAGTCAATTTTAGTATTTAATTGTAGTACAATTTAAATTTACCACTATGCTCATTAAATAATTTTTTCCGGCCCATTAAAACTGAGAATAAGTTTTAAATGCAGCAAAAGCACAATTTTCTGCACCCGTGCGTAGTGCGCACACTTATGTTTGCTTACAAAACAAGTATTTTATTTTTTGTGGATTTGGATTTAATTTATATTTAATTTATCTATTGCAGGGACTAGAAAAAAAAATTTGGGTATGTAAGTATATAATAAAATTTACCCGATTCCAATGAATGTATTTAGTGGTATACTTAATAGTGGTACCTAATAGTGGTAGGTAATAATAATTATTATAAATATATAATTTTAATAATAAGTTAGTCGTTCCATTGATTATATAATCAATGGTCATAAATTATTTAAAAAATAATCTCAAAAATTTTAAAATCTTAATTATTTATTATAACCATTTAAAGTTTTTTTGGTGATCTAATATTATATCAGTATTATATTATATTATATTATATGACATACACAATAATTGATCTTGCTTATATATACCTAATATTGTAATTTATTCAAAAATTTTTATAGACGTAAGTATAATACCTTATACATCTAATATGTATTTTAGTGCTACATATTTCAATGTGATGAAATTACAAAAATGGTTTCCACAGATAATCCCATAGTTGAGTTTACTGGGATTATCCAAAAACTCAAGTTTATATATCAAATTAATTAATTACTTAAGTCATTATCATTATCATTATAAATTAATTTTCATGCAACATTATTTAAACATTTTAAATATCTTAATATATAAATATGATATGAATGGATATCAGATACTTGTGCTAAACAATCGCCATGATACAAGTATCCGTCTCATTTAAATTTTATATATAAAAAAAAAAAAAAAACAATTAATTTGAATTTTTATACTACAGAGTAGGCATATACGCTTCATTGTAACTTATGAATTGGTTAGAATATTTGATAAGATATTAGTATAGACAATTATTATTGCAAAAAAAAATAATACCATTTGTATATTTTCTATGAATATTAAACAAGTGAAAAAGTAAAAATAATTTAAAGAAAAAGTTTGGTATCTCTGTAAATGTATTTGAATAAAGTATTTATGTTATATAAAGGTACATGACCGGAGCAATGTGTTGAAAAAAAACTACTTGATATTTGAATTTAAAGATCAAATCTGTACAATATTATTCGATTTATGTTTTACAATTAAATTGAAATTTGCACATCAACCTAAGCCCTTAAAAATCCAGTTTTACTTTGCAGGTATTGGCGAATATAGGTTACCTACGTTATTATTAAAAAAAAATAAAATTTGAGACAGAAAAAGTACATCTCTTACATTTTCCATACAGCATGTTGGTATATTCATCAGTAAACGAAGGATAAATAGTATAATTTTAATAATATTATTAGGTGTATGATGATGACGAAATTACACTAAAATATTTATGCATTACCTATATAACTTCAATTGGAACATTTTACAGTAAATAATAAATATTAAACGTACTGACGTACTGAACATTATACATTTTGCTTAATTATAATTGTTTTTGGGTAGGTAATCTGTTAAAAAAATCAACACAAACTATTAAAAGTTTTAATTTTATAATTTTGATAACATTCGTAATTTAACGTACCTACTTATTTATATTTTAGTTTTTTATTTTATCTAAAATTATTTACTAAAATTATGTTCTTATTTTAAACTTAATCATTGATAAACCTACCTTTTTTCTTACGGATATTCTAAATTTGACGATAACAAAAACTCGGCGATCATTTTGAAAAATTTTTCTATATGGTGATTGATAATTTATTAAATTTGAAAGATCATGTTGTTTTGATAACATTTTACTGTCTCGGCACGAGATGAGTGAAGTGAGACGAGTTTACAACATAAAGTCTCTGTATATCCTGTTTGTATATAAATGTTTATTAATTATTTATGATTTTTGTTACTTAAAAAAAAAACACCACCTTATCATATGTAGCACAAGTTTCGGCACATACTGCAACAAAACTATGAACCGGTTTTAAAGCGGCAATCGGGCCTAAGAGTTCGTATTTATGTCAACAATAATGGACGGACCATTCGTTTTTTTTATAATAGTCGGAATAAGAAATGAATAAGAAGATGTTTTAATTAGGTCGTTCATCTTTTTGAGGTTATAGTACCTATGATAATTTTTCGGCCATGTTGATTAGAGAAAACTATATATAATGTCATATATACCTATATATTTTATATTTTATTATGTTTCCGGTAATTTTTTTTACGAATAATATAACGAATCACCAATCAGAGGCAAACCGGAAAGTATTTGGCTCACTATACTCTATGAAAAAAATTGGTGCAATACATTTTAGTCCACTAGTTAGGAGACTATATTTTAGCTACTTATTTCTATGTATTTTTTTTACTTTAAAATTTTATAATTTAAAATCATTTAAATATATGTAAATAGTTTTTCTTGTTAAATAAACAATAAATCAATGTCTTACCAAAAATTAGGATTACTGCACTAATTTAATACATTACTTTTCAAGTATAATTTTAGAGTATATCATATTTTTATTATTATTATTAACTATTTAGTAATATTTACATTTTTCAAGAGACCACTGAGTTTTAAACTCTTTTGGATTTTGAAAGTTTGAATCGATTATAATTTACAAGTATGTTATAGTTAACGATAAAATGAACTATCTCAAGTTAATTTTAAAATTGTTTAAATAGTTAAGTGATAAAGTTAATTAATTACTGACCTAAATAGTTTAAGTTAAATGGTTAACCTGACATAACAGTAGCATGTTAAGTTAGTTTTTTATACATGGTATATAATTTTGTACATTAAACCATTTATTTTTTTTATATATATATATATATATATATATATATATATATTATAACACAATAAGAGTTAATTACAGACAAAAATGGATACCTAAAATGATATCTACGTTTAATTTTTCTGTGTATTTTTTACCTAATAAAACATTGTTTCTATAAGATAATTTTTTTAATATACTTTGAACACAAAAATAAACTAGCTATCAACTTACATACAGATCTTTTTAAACTAGATAATTTGAAACATCAAAGTACATCATAGTTAATTATCATAGTAATCATAGTTAAGTTAAAAATTTGGTAATAATTTAACTTCAGATTATTAATTAGTTGATTCTCATCTTTGGCAGTTCGTCAATTTGAGCGATTATATTTTGAGAATTTTTCGGAATCAAAATGAAACGATAGCATGATTAATTTTTGGGTTTGATTGTATAATAATTGTCAAATAAGATCAAGTGAATATATTTTATAACAATATTTGTTTGTAAATTATTATATTGTTTTACAAAATAATCGAATTTAATTGATTTTGATTAAAAAACCAAAATATAAATAAAAAAAGGCATTTTAAATAAATATTGGATACTAATATATTTTGTACCTATTCATTATATTAAAATGTTGGTATAATTAAATATTTTAATATTTTTAATCGTGATTTAATATTAAATATTTTATGTTAATTGATTTCTAAAATTTTCATTTCAAATTCTACGAGCACTTAAACTGTATACTTGCCTAATAACGGAGATAAACTAAAACATCGTTTTTCGAATGTAATAATTTTACGTTTATTAAAATATATACTGTCTTGTTCAGAGGCGAGTGAAGTGAAACGAGTGTCCGACACTCAGTGACCACTGACTCGGCTCTATTTGCATATTATATGTATAGGTACCCACTATTAGGTACTATTATATAAATGTCCGTATTTTTTTTGTCCTCAAAATTTCGTAAAAACATGACTACTGTCAAATAAAACGCTGCAGATGGATACATTTTTCGGAAAAATAAAATAAATTATGCTTTCGGACGATTGATTAAAGATATTCATTATTCACTATAAACTAAAGAAAGATACAATCAATGTCCCCTGTTTTCCTGACACAGACCATCTGTCCCCCTTGTTTACATTTAACTGTTTACATTTAGCCCGGAAAATTTGACAATTGAGACATCAGATAGGTATTAATCCAGTATACCGAATCTCGATGTCTAACTATATTTTGTTCCAAAGTTCTCGGCAATACCCATACAATGTAAATAAAAACCCAATTTCTACAAAATAATTTAGTTAACTAACAAAATAACTACTCGGTTGTTTAACACTGAAGATGAAAATATTGTTTTCTAAATACGTATTTGTTGAAATGAATACAAATTATTTTGTAGAAATTGGGTTTTTATTTACATATAAAATATAATTCTACAAGTAACTCAACACCAATATAATATTATCCATAATATTCGTCCTTAAAATTTGTCAATAAAGTGTGTGAATAATGTTTTTCGGAAATACGAGAAAGGTACTCCGATCAATTAACACGTCTATTGTACATTACGAATATTTAAACGCACATCAAAGTACATATTATTATCGAACAGCATGTCCGATAAATACC
Organism: Pemphigus obesinymphae; assembly: GCA_025469235.1. Classification (NCBI taxonomy): domain Eukaryota; kingdom Metazoa; phylum Arthropoda; class Insecta; order Hemiptera; family Aphididae; genus Pemphigus; species Pemphigus obesinymphae. The sequence goes on along the minus strand of JAIPRL010002713.1, from coordinate 4,351 downwards.
TCTACGCGTGCGTCAAGCACACAGCTATTTCCAAGTCTGAACTTAATCTAATTTATTTTATTGAACGCGGAAATACATTATATTCTCGTAATACCCTAAAATAATATGGGTATATAATTTTACCGAAAAAATAATACGCTATACACAAAATATTCAAAAATCCATTGGATTCGGTTTAAAAATACAATATATATTTACATAATATATTTTATCGTCTATCAAGAATACTAATATAAAAAATTATGAAAAATACGATATTCTAATATATATAATATATTATGGGGTTCTTATAAAAAATGGTTACATTATGAGAAAATAGATTAATACCATATAATACAGCATAATATTCGAGGTCATCTTATGTAATTTATTTGTTTTTTTTTTTTTTTAGTCGACATTCTAAGTATTTGTTGTTGTAAAAGGAGGGATATATTATTACTTTGTTATTTGTTATCATCATTATAATATAGGTACCTACCTAATTTATTTCATACGGAATTCTTTTTTAATAAAATATTTTTCAACAAGATTTTTTTTTACAATATTTGTAATTTTAAATAAATATGATTTCATACTCATTATAGTTATATACTATTTTGGTTAGAGAAAGTGTTTTCATTTACTCGACGGAATCGTATATACTTTTGTATGAGGTTGATACCTATGTGTTGTTGAATAATATATTGAAAAATACAAAAATGGACGTGAATAAAAAACTTTATTTAATTAATTGAATTTACTAAAAGCATGAAGTTGAAAGTTAATGGTTAACAAAAAATTAATTTCAACTCTTTAAGTTTACAGTTAAAGGGTGGAAAAATGTACATTTAACTCAGTTAAAAACGTTTATGTTTTTTTTATTTTCCATCAACTATATCAGGTAGCAGAGATAGGCAAATTGATGAAAAATATGAACTCGTAAATTAGTTAAATTACATATTAACGTAAAGACTTTAAGTTAAAATATTTTGTAGTTCATAAAAAACAATTTTAACCCGGAAGTTCAAAATTAAAATAGGTGGTAAATTGATAAAAATATTAACTAATATTAACTCGGCTGAAAAATGTTGTTCAATAAAAATTTAAATTATTCAACAAAATTAACCACATTGCACTTTTTAAAATATGTATTATTATAGTAGGTACCTACCGGAAATGTATTTATAATTTTAGATTCTGACCGGAAGGAGGGAGCTAGTAGTGTTTTATTGTATTTAAATTTCGATTAAAATATATGTTTATAAAGAACTTTCAAAAATCGTCACCCTAATGTGTAAATGTAACTGGATAATTTTATAAAAATTAACTGTAAAATGTTAATATAACGAAAATGTAAATCAGTTATAGTTAGTTAATAGCAAAAACTATTAATTAAAATTGAGTTAAAAAGTTAAAAAAACGATTGACTCTTTAACTGGTAGGTGTTCACATATTTTTAAATATATTCAAAATTCAATATTTATAAGTACCTAGGTAATAATTTAATTATATCGATGTACATGGCACGAGTCCCGAAACGTATATTATGCTAAGTTCATGCTTAGTATAATAAAATATACGAATTGAGTTCGAAGGATATTTCAAGACAATATATCAATTTATAGAACGCGAAAAATACATAAAAATTAAAATTAGGTTTATTCAAAATAAAATAAATAATATTAATAGCTATATATAATGCATTTTTTTTTAATATTAGTATTATTATTAATAGTAAAGAAAACTTCATTGAAGAAACATTAGGTATAAGAAAATGTACCTATACACAATATTGTCACAGTTTTATCAGTGGAAAATTAATATTAATTATTATTATTCTTCATTGATGTGGTAAAAATACTGTAAATTTTATTAAATAAAAAAATGTATTCATTTCATATAATTTTTAGAATAAAATTTTTATAATTTATATAAAAAAAAAAAAAAAAAACATTTTTACCTATAGGTACTTTTATATTACGTATTTTTTAATTGGTGTTCTGTAAGAATGAGAAAACCAATGTTTTTTTCACGATTTTACGGAACTCTGTAGTCAAATAAATGTATAATGTATTCCACTCACTCGCTGAAGTGCATTACATACAACGCTGGATGACCGATAATATATACTTTGCAACTACTATATTATGAGTGCCCATCCTCAGAAGTCTGCAATCATTATTTTACCCATTTTTTTTTTTTACATTTTATAAGTTAATAATATTATATGTAACTAATAAAACATTTTTAATGGTGTCTCAGTATTTTAGGGAAGCCATTTTCGATTTTTTCTAGTAGTGTTTTTAAGCCTACCAATATCTATAAATGAGATTAAAAATGTTATTCTTTCTATTTCCCATTAAAAAACTAGAATTTTAATCTTTAATATTATTCTAAAAGAAGTGTAATAAATTTGTTCACATTTTACTTTTTAAAATATTAAGTAGGTGCCCATTTATTAATAATCATTTAGGTATTATATATTTATACCTATATTATTTATTATACACGAATTTGGTCTAGGTATGTGCATTATATATTTTATAAATCGCGAAAATCGTAACTTAACCGAATAATTATGGAAATTAATTGTAAAAAGTTAAGTGAATAGAATAAAAGCTTAAACTGGTCGAGTTAATTAATGACAATAATAATATAAATAGTTAAGTTAAAAATTTAAAAAGAGTTTACATAATTAATTTAACTTTAACTTTGTAATTAATTAATGTTCATCTTTATTGTTTATTATAATATATTCTTGCAGTGATGGCTTAATAATTGTGGTCGGTAGGTACGCATTAGAATGTAAAAATTAGGCGTGTTTTCGCGATTAACCAAATGTAATTAAAAATTTAATAAAAAATAAATAAATAAATACCATTATAAATCTAATAAATTCCTTAAAATGTGTTTTGAAGGACGGTAAATAATAACTATATAGCCAGGAAGCAAAAAGAAAAAGAATGGAGATAAATCTCTTTTATTACCTACTCCCCTAAATACTCTACTGGCTACACGAATAAATAAATTCTATATTATAAAATAAATCACTATATTGACGGTTAAAATAAGACAATAGGGCGTAATGTTAAATCTGTTAAAATTTTTTTTTTAATTTTTTAATTTTTGCATTAGAAAAATCGTTAATTAATAAATCTTTAAAATTCAAAAGGTGTTTGATCTCTAAATTTAACCTAAGCACGAAAACGTCAATTCTGCGTAGTGTGATTATGATGCTATATTATCTGTTAGATAAACAGAGATAACACATGCTAGCTGGTATAGCCTTATCTTCTTGATAATGTTATCCTCTGCAGGGCCGTCCCGAAGAGAGATTTTTGGGGAGAATGGAAAAAAAAGGTAGTCAACTTTTTTCCAATTTCGCCGATTTAAAACTCCAAAATAATAAACGTGAATAAGCGTAAAAAAACAATGGGCATTGACGATTTTTTCTACTATTTGTCGACTGAACTTAATTTTTCCGACTGCTTTCCAAGGGTCCAAGGGGGGGGGATAAGACACCCCCCATGCCATGATCCTCCGTATAATATAATATATGGATATTATTGTATATTACCTAACCTGCAGTATTTGAAGTATTGCCTGCTTAGGCAGCCGATTCCGAGCAACGTTTTACGGAATTAAAATTGAATTTACCTATAGATATACACAATTCACGACAAAGAGTCGTCTTTGTCTATATATAGACGTACATTTCGTGCGGTAATCTTTATGTTGTCCAGAAGATTTTTTTCGTTATTTCATCCCATAGCATAAGTAAATAATGATATAGGCATGTCAGCTATAATTCCATTTTCGCCATTCCACATTGACATGGAACAAACGATGATAACAACATTATGGATGAAAGAGTGTTTGGTATCTTAATAATGATATATATGTACAATAAGGCGAAACACGTCTTGAATAAACAAAATGATAATGCAAGCGTTTTATCGATATAGATATTTTAATTCATAACGATATTACAATAATCTTAAATTGATCCGGAAATAATTTTTCCACGAATTTTGTCGTTTGTTCCATGTCTGGGGGAACAACCTGTGCGCCATAACAAAATAGATACGTACCTAGGTATGTCAGCAGCAACATTGTGACACGCACATCTCTGTGAAGTATCCCCACTTTTTACCGTGATATTAAGTTGCCCGCCTCTCGTTGGTTACACATATCAAGCATAGATTTCCAAGCTATGATCACAGGATTGAATGAAGAGCGGAGAACCCATAGATATATAATAATACTAGATAGCCGTCTTCTTATTATCAGTGAAGCCGACGCCATATGCAATGTAGGCACAATCGGTAAACAAACGTTATCAAACTGCGATTGATTATATTTAATTATAATG
>JAIPRL010002712.1:0-55498 GCA_025469235.1 Pemphigus obesinymphae | reverse complement strand
CACGACTAAAAAATAAAATAAAAATAACAGCCTCGATCGATCCCTACAAAAAAAAATGATATGAGTTATGTATACTACACCGAAGCTACGCTCAGAATCGTTTTATTGAATGCAATGATTTATCATTACTTTCAAATTCAATACATCCACCAAAAGTACCCTACCCAGTAGCGAAGTGCATCCACCAATACTGACACCCGACGAGCGAAGTGCTTCCACAACCTACTGACCGGCTTTTTATTTATTTATTTTTATTATGAAAAAATTACGTAAAGCTAAACTAAAACTTATTATAAAAGTATATATTCATTATTTCACGAATACGAATATTATAATAGGTATATGTACATAAAATAATACATAGGTACCTAAGTATTGGATATTTATTATCTTCAACTTCGTAATAATCTCGTTTATTTAACGTGATCTTTTTCTAAAAAAATATATAAATCAAATAAGTCCAATTTATTTTCAATTCTGGTGCATTAGCGATATTTTAGTACGTTTACAATGAACAAACACATAATTGTTAAACCAATACACAATCTTTTAAAACCATGACACTCTAAATCGAATCTCAAAAACATTATAAAATATATAATAATCAGTAATCACTAATCGTTGTGGTAATAACTATATGTATACGGATGCGTTCATGTAACACGCCTACTATAAAGTCAATTTCTACACGATTTATTTTATGTATTTTGGATTAAGTATACTTATTGACTTATATAAAATATTTTTGGGTCCAAACACACTGTTATAGGCCCAGTCCGCGATTTGGTCAAAGGGCCCACCATAGATAATAGCTAATAAAAATATATCGATCGTTCCATTTAAGAGGACGCCACACAAGAAATTTTTTAGGGTTTCTATTAAGAAAATTTTCAAGAAATTAAAAGAAAAAAATATCTAACAATTTAAAAATACATTTTAACACATTTAAATACATTTTAAAAGTAATTTAAAAATAGTTCCGTGTCAGTACCACTATATTTATTGTTTTGTAATTAAGATATTTATTAACAAAACCATTTTACAAGATAAATGTTTTCTTTCTAAGGATATAATCGTAATAAAGAAACCCAATATAATAGAAAACATTAACTGTGTTCTACCGTCGTTCTTTTTTTGATAGCATAAATAGAACTGATATGTTATGCCATCTTTAAAAATCTCACCAAAAAATTATTTTTATAAAATTAATAACTTTTTCAAGATTTTGTTTTTAAAAAAATACGACAATAAAATTTGTAAAAATGTGGTTTCTTAATTATGACAACAGATTCAGAAAATATTTTTTTCGTATACCTAACAGTTTTTTTTTTTTTTTTTGGTAAAATAACACATGTGTCCTCCTCCAATCCTCCTAAATCTTAATACAAAATATTTCAAAAAAGATAATACTTAGTTACTTTAATTATAATTTTTACTGTGATTTAGATACGATAAGTATGTTTAATGATTCGTTTGAATTTTAGGTCTTAAATTAGAAGTATGAGCTCAAAAATCATTAGAAAATTTCAAAACGGTTTCAATTAGTTGGAAGGTCATGGGGTAAGTTAATACTTATAAATAATAGGTATAATTGTAAATTGTTTTAATAAAATAACAACGTTAAAAATTGTTTTTCAAACTTGATCTGAAATGTATATAGGACACAGGTAGCAGATATATTAAAAATAATCAAAAGTAGCAATAAAAGCTACAAAAATTGAATTTTTAGTTTCAAAGAAATTTGAAATCTAGTATTTGGAAACAAAAAAAAATAACTATAGGAAGAGACAATATTGTATATTAGTATACATATATACTAGCTGACCCGGCAATGCTTTGCTATTGCTAAATTTGCTCGTAAAAAGAATTTCGAGTTAAAAACCCTCCAAATTTCATGGTTTTTTTTTGTTGAACATAATAATATTTATTAAACGAAAAAGAATGTATAGTGAATAAAAGTATTCTAGAATTATACTTTGCGTTGCTGTGCTGTGCAATGAAAGGAAATAAAGAAAAAATGATTTTTACTCGAAATCGTTTTTTATTGTAAAGTTAGAGAATAAACTATATTTTTTGTTTGTTCCTTTTCTGCTTATAACACAATCAGATAGTTTACTGACTCTGGAGCATGCTATTCTCATATGTCCCAATGATATTATCGGACTGCTGTGGTATGATGAGACACACGCGTAATTTTTAACTCACGAACAGGCAGCTTATTATGATTGTATATTTACAAAAATAATAAAATATTTCTCTTCAAAACATAAAACGGGCAAATAAAAATAAAGCTAAATTGTACCGTTTACTTTTATTTTGTAAATTGGGCCGATATCACTTAAACCATTGATTATTAACACGGTTATCTACTCAGGTTAGAACTCGAACCCTTATCACATGTCGAAGTAGCGATGGAGGCCAACTATTGGCGCTAGTAGTAGTTCCTGGGCCCGAAGTATACACGTCGATAATACAAAAATCTATAGTTAATAGCACATATATTTTTGGTATCAATATTTTTTAGACAAATTATTATATTCAACAATGATTCGAAATTTAACATTCATCTGGAATAAGATGCTATACATTAGCTGAGAAAATACGGACGGTGACAAATAAATTAAATAAACACATAAATTAAAAAAAATAATTTATAATATGTATATCATGACTTAATATTAAATAAGGTTTTATTTGTCAATGTTGGAAGTGATATTACTAGTACCCCAGTTGTATTAATCTAAATGATTTTAAACGTAGAGGCAGAAAGGAACTTAATAACAACTGTTCTATTAATAACTCAATATTTTCAGGTCAATTGAACATAATTAATATTTACGTATTATACAAAAAATATTTATTGTAAATTAGATTTTAAAAAAGTACCAGTAATTGATGTGTTCATGTACTTAAAAAGCATTTGATTCAGTTGATTACAATATTTTAATAATTTAAAAATACTACAATACTGTGTAGTCAAAAGTATTCAATTAAACTTTTTCAAGTCATATATTGCCATAGGATTAAATTTAAAAATGTATTTTCTGTAAAATACTCTGTACCTCAAGAAATATAATGGTAGATCCATTACTTTTTATTATTTATACTTAATGGATTTCTAAACCAAAATATTGATAGAAAAATAATATTATGTTTTGCAGATGACACTGTTATTTACTGGCATTAGATAACTGCAAATGATTTCAAGAGTAAATTAAATGCCGGTCTTAATAAAGTTACGTCTTTATTGGATAATTACTCCTTCAATTTTGAGTATTTGGGTATAAAGATGACCATCTCCTTGTAATTGTTAAATTATGAATGAAAATTATAATTTAATAAATAAATAGAAACAAATTTTACTTAATTTTTTTTTAATTGTCATATTTTGTTTTTGGAACAGTATCGATGTAAAAAAAAAAGGAATAAGTATAGTGTATTATATTATCTATTATTTTATTTTAATATAAAATAAATACATTTTTTGAAGGAAAATAGACAGTGGATAAAAATAGGATCTGATTTTTGGTATGGCACATAATATTTTCTAGGGAAGTACCAATACAAATTTGTCATTTTTTCCCTTATATTTCCCCTATATTTTCATTTATATTCTTAGACGCGCACAAAATTGGTAAATTTTTTCTTTGTTACTTTTATACCCAGAGGTACATCCAACTATTTTTCGTTAAATTGTTAAATTGTGTAAACAAACACAATTCACTGTTATAAAGTAAATAATTTATAATCACGTTAACCGTGTTTTAGCGTGTAAATGTATGTAAACTTCGGGCCAAGTACTACTAGCGCTTTTCGTTTACCCCTGTCGCCACTTTGACACAGCTATTGCATGGACAGCATAACGGCGTTGTGCTCCAACCTCAGTAGATAACCGTGATTATTAGTAGGTATCATTTTTTTAGTAAGTAACTAATTTATTATTACATTATACTAACTTAAAGTAATAATTCTTAGGTACTTACTAATAATAGTACTTAGTGTATATTCAACTTTTACATGGATATTTATCAATTTAATTTCGATTAATATCAAAAACCGTTATTTAGTACCTTTATTAATATATACTAATTGTATATATACTATTAAAGTATATTAAATAACACGACTATTAGGTATATCTAACAATTATTTTATTACAATAATTGCACATATATTCTAATGAACATTTGTGAAAACAACTGTTTTATATACTTTAAATGTTTATAATAAAATATTAGATAGGCAGTGGTGTACATAGGAATTTTTTATGTGGGGGGGGGATGAATATATTTTTTACAAAGTTTACTTCCAACCTCGAACCATTAAAGTTTACCAACTAATACTTATACAATAATAAAAATAGAACACATTATAAATTATTAAAACTTTATTTGAATTTACAGTGAAATATAGTTGTCATTTCAACATCTACCTATTGTTGTTTTGACTAGGTACATATTAGTCAATATTATTATCATATAGTCAATAAAACTCACAATGTAGGTATTACTATTGGTTTATAAGAAACAATTACTTCAGATATCAGAATAATAATAAGTTTAAAGAAAACACGCATTTAGAATAAAAATCGAGACTATTTTAAAATTTTAACTTTTACAGGTAAATCGTCATTTTTTAAATTGAAAAATGGAGAATGACGTGTGATCACCGATTTGTCTTTAAATTAATTTTGCCGCAAAAGGTAAAACTAAGTGAATAAACATGAGATAATGTATTTAGGAAGGGAGCATGAACAATTTCGGGTTCAGTTTTTGTAATTTTGTCTTTGAAAAAGTACAGGAATATTATTTATGCAGCTCGGAAAAAAAAAACCTTAAAATAAATCCACATAAGATGTTTGCTTTGAAGAAAATCGTGTATTCAATTGAAAATATATATTATGAAGAATTTGTTATAAGAAAAAAAAAAACGTTTACCTAATGCGTTTTAATAATTTAATTTAAAATATTTAAAATTTAGTTTATGGGCGGTGTTCCGTAAACCCGAACCTCTCCTCCAGCCGCCGCGGTTATTTTTTACTTGGCAGTTTTGCACTCAATAGCCCACCCGTTACCTCTAAATTCTAGTTACGCCCGCGCAGATAAAATATAAAAAATAATACTGTACGAAATGAAATATCATATACAATTACGTGAAACGCCGTCTGTTCGTTTTTATAGTATAAAATTGCCACGTGCTACACTATTACTTAATAATACTAATATATTTCTCCACATTTCCCAGTTACCTACGTCACAAATACATTGAAGACAAAGACGCAAAAATAAAATCGATTTTACCGAAATCGAGGACAATATATTTTTATAAAAAACATATAATAATAATACGCTCATTAATACTCAACGAAAAATTCAATTTTAAAAGTGATTAGAAACATGTCTACCACCTATATGTATATCGGAACTATATAAATAATAACCGGAACCATACGTATATTTTGTTATTGATATTTTTGAACTAATAGATATACGTATATTGACATATATCTACTTGAAGCTTTATTTTATTTTATTTCAAAAATAATTTAAAACTACAGAAACGGAAGGAAGTTTCACAAATATACCACCAGAAGAGTCGAGGAAAATTTAGTTACATGATTGATCGGTAGTGTACCTATTCAAGACTATATTTTATTGTAAAATATTTTTACGTAATATTTTATTAATAGCTGCCAACTGTATAATATACTTTATTATTTCGTAATTGTAATAAAATAAATGTATATATTTTTTTTATGTAATGGCTATCAAGGCTATATAAGGCAATATCTATTGAACTCTGTATGAAAAAATTTTAATTTATAAAAATATTTAAATAGTATATATATAAATATATATATATAACAGTATATAATCTAGACTGAAAAAAAATTGTGGGTTCAAAATCAAATTTCTCAGAAGTAAAAATCCAATCCAAATACCACTATAAAACTAATTGAACTCGAATACTCTTCGTTTTCTAAGTATTATTTTCAAAAAATTATTCCAAACTTTAGTTAAATTTTTATCATTATTTGATTAAGTTTCTGATTCCAACAATTTGTTAGACCAAAAATTTTGGTACCTAGATATGGACTAACTACATACCTACATAATTTGCCTAAGTTTGGTTTTCGTTAAATTTAAATTATAAATCGAAGTTCTGTCATTGTAATTTCGATCGAAATTTCTCTAGGAATTTAACCGATGGACCTATACATATAAACATTATTTTATTCTTTATATACTTTGATCGGATACTGGATAATTCGTATATTATAATACTATATATTGTCGTATTATAACTTATAATTATTAATTATACGATCAGTTATGGTAAACCTGATAATTTATTGAAATTTAAATGAAGAAAAAAGTGTGAAATTTTGATATATTTTATAGAGAGTTTTGACTGTATATGCACTTAAAGTGCATTGCACTTTACAAAAAACCAAACCTAAAGTATTTTTTTAAGGTCTCGTATGTTATTGCCAGGAACCTAACCTAACGATAATACTTGACTATAACTGTATATAATAAATATGTAACCTATACCTACTCGACGACGATCGTAGTCGTGGTGCAATTAACCCCGATGCATTTAACCTTTAAGTTACCGACGCGTACGCCGCAATTGATGTCCGATCTCGACCTCGACCCCATCAAAACGTCACCGTATACTATATTATATTCTAATGTATATAAGTAGATCTCTAGAGCCGTCTCCCTTTTTACAACGTCTCCTTCATACGTTGCGTACTTAACTTCCAAGTATGCTATTATTTCTATCTGCATATATTATTATTAGTGTGTTTTGTACAGTTGACCGAAATATCAACCTATTATTAGATCATATTATTATATTGTATGAATGAATAGTTATCACTCATCAAGATGATTTTTATATATCATAACAAAAGCCTTTATCGTCTCATCTCCCAAAATAACTTTTTTTTCGGGGGGAGGACGGGGAATTGAAAAAATAATAGATACTTATAACACTAATAATATATAAAACTATAATAGAACACATCATTTAACATATTTTAATAATAATTACACCATAATATTATACCCATGTAGTAAATTATATATATATATATACATATTTAATAATAGGTAGGTATAATCTATTAATTACGGAATTCCAATTTTCAATATATATAACGTGAAAGTTAAGGCGGTAAGTAAAAATAAAATATAATTACAATAGTTTGAATTGATAACAATTTTAAAACATTTTAAATTAATACGAAAAAAAATTAAACAAGAGCAGGTATATATATAGTTATATCACAGAATATAATATATTATTATTATCCAAATAAACTAAAATAGAAATTACAACATGAGTGGACATACTATTATAGAAATAATGAATTCGATAACTCTGTAGTAAATAATTATGTAAATTATGTATTAAATAAATCAATATTACTCATAGAATTACCAATGGACATAAGTTTATTTGCAAGAGAATACATCGAAAATGTACTAACCAGAAGAAGATATAGGCTAAAATAAGCATTTGTGTCTAGAATTGAAAGTATTCATTTTAAAATGTAAACGTTCAGTAAGTTCAGGACAATCTATGTAAGTATTCATGGAGTAATTTAAATAAAAATTTTAAGTTAAGTAATTGAAATCTTTTTTTCTAATGAAATAATGCTATATAATAATTAAATCTACTAGGTACTACCAACATGATCCGGAATGAGAATGTCTTTGATGACGTCGCATTTATAACACAAAAATCTTGAGAAGTTATTTCGAACAGAAGATAAACTTTGAGTCCGAAGAATACTATCTGAATGCCAAATTAAATAAGCATATTCTAAATTGGATCGAACTAAGGAGTTTAATGCATAAAATCGTACATTAAATTATATTATAATATTTATTATATGTATACCTATATTGTGTCTTCGTATTATATTTTATTTTATCATTATATACCTAAGTCCTTTTACCCGGGTAAAGTTCAAAATAATAGCCCTAATAATTTATCATACTATACATAACGCGTACACCAGATCGGATAATTATACCCAAAACTAAAGAATACATTTGTTGTATATTATATGACACTACTACTATTTAGATTATAAAACATGAAAATTTGATTTAAATGAAAACTCATTCCATATATTATTTAATAAACACAAATCGCCAAATAGTGCCCAACTGTGTTGTGTTTGTATATAAATTGAAATATGTAACGTATTGAGGCCAATAATTTTATTTTACCGCTTTATATATTGCTCAAATGCAGAGAGTCTGAGGGAGATACACCAGTACGAACGATAATGAAATGTAGTTCCGGTGAGAATATAACTACGACAAATATTATTAATTTCATAAAAAAAAAAATTTATTAAACCCATATAGGTACCATTTGTTTTTTGCACAGATTAAAAAATAACGTATTTTACCCTTCGGGATATAACCTATCGTAAAAATAGATAAATATTAAACATTTATTTATATATTTATATGCATCATAATTTTGCATTTCGAACGTTACAATTCCCGACAAAAATATATGGGAATGGGTATACGAGTTTTAAAACCTCTATATGTACCGAAATTTTTATTGTAAAAAATATAACATAGTATTATTTTAACTTCATTTTTAATTTTAAAAAAAATAATATATTGTAATGATTGGTACGGGATGGTTATCAATGTGAGTCCTATCCAGAGTAACAATACAATTATTATAATTATTAGGTATAATTAATTATGCGATATATAAAAAAAAATCGTTTATTTCGTTTTTCTACCTATTATACTAGAAAATTAGATTAGTATTCAAAAAATATAGACATTATTATTATATTAATATAATTATGATTGAACAAAATACAATTGTTTACTAAATACTAATAAACAACTCTACATTCTAAGCATAATATTATTATTGGAATAATATTATTATTATTATTTTTTTTTTTAATTTAAGACTTAAGTTCATAAAAGTACAAAGAACAATGTTCAATTTTTTTAATTATCCAATTCGTTAATTATTGAATAACAATGAAAATATTGTATATTACTTATTATATAATAATATATTATATTATACAATATATTTGGTTACATTATTTTAACTTTTAAGTTAAAGTGATTAGCAAAATTTTGAAGTACTAACAAAATAATAATTTAACAACGTAATAAATTAAACACTAATCATTATTAATACTGTACGTACTACAATTTATTATATATTATGTATACCTATTTAACGATAATCATTTTAAATATATGATAAAATAAAAACAATGATTTTAAATACATGCCTATTTTATAAAATATAAGGCACCTACTTATCAAGATAATACGTCATTTTTAATAAAGTTATAGTCTTATTTTAATCTAATTATTTGTTATTGCATATTATATACACTGTAGCAGTGACGTGATAAAAGGACCGTGTCTCATTCTTTATACAAGAAAAATATAATTATTTAGTTCACTACTTACTACAATAATATAATAAATACTATATTGAACGCCTAAGATTTTGGTGAATTTTATTATTTGTTTTTTGTTTTTAGTATTCCATAAAATTCCTAAAATTTAATATTTCTAGTACTCGATATGTTATCACATTTCAATTAGGTACATTATAAAATGCAAAAAAGTACCATTTAAAAATGTTAGGTTCATAAAACTGTATATTAATATAGACATATAGTACGATATATGATGTAAACGTGGAGGTTAAAACCCCTCTCCTATATATGCATGTCGTTTTTATCATTATAAAATATATATGCATGCATTTTATCAATTTAAAAAATATTTTTTACTCCTTCATTCACAAGTGTTTATTATATATAATATAGGCTATATATACATATATACATATACATATATATATATATATATATATAAGTACACATATATATCAAAACTACACGATGCGTGACAAGTATGTACACCAGGTCATTAAGTCATTAAAAACTAAATAAATGAACTTTTATTTATATTTTATGGTAAAATATCAATGAATTTAATATTTTAACGTGATGAAAAATAAAAAATCGTTAGTTTTCAAATATTTTTACATCTATTATACCCATTACAGCAGTATATACTGTATAATGCAGTATTACACACTTAAAATACGGAATGCAAAAAAACAACTAAACAATTTGTTAAGTATGTAACTAATTTATAAAGTACCTATATAGATATTTGTATAACTTTTAAAATAATATTATGTTCATTAAGCTATATTTAATATTTTAATTTTAATATTAGGTATATCATTTAAATATTTTTTATTCTTGTATATGTATACCGAGGCTTAATGCAGATCTACAATGTTTCGATATATTGTACAATTATTAAATTTATATTTTATATAAATGTATATTTATTACATGCGCTAAAAAACATCCACATTATCTCCAATTGCTGCACGTAATAAAATATATTGATTGAATGGGTTATAATTATAAATCTATTGCATTATCACCAAATATTAATAAAAAAAATATAATTATAATTCACATAATATACTTATATCATTAAAATATATATTTATATATATATATATATATATACTTATAAATATTTATAATTGCGATATATTATAATAAATATACCTCCAGTTACTATATGTACCTATGAATTTTAAGTTTTATAAGCAATTAATGTATTCGTTTTAAGAGTATTAATACACCCAATTTTTAAAGGGTTCGGTGTAAGCAATGTTTATGAAATTAAAAAAAAAAATGAAAATCCAATTATGTATTATTTCAATATATTTTAAAAATAGTCCTATGGCAATACCATTTTTATTGATGTGTCACAATTGAAGTGTAGTCACAATATTTGTTTAAAAAAATATGCGTACTTAGATTGCAAATAAATGATTTCAGATTGATTTTAGAACAATAACACCTACTATTAAAATTTTAAAAAAAAACAATATTTCCGAGTGCACCTAAGAGCTTTTTTTATTATTCAAAATACGACGTCAAATATATTTTTTACAAGTGAACAACATCTTTTAGCATATTTAAACATTTGTAACTCTTTTGGAGATTCATTTTTCGTAAAAAAAATTTCAAGGTGCACTCAAAAATATTGTTCTCTTTAATTTTGATAATAGGTGATTTGGCACTAAATTTACTCTGACTAAAATTATTTATAACCTTAGTGAACATGTTTTATGTCATCAAAAATCACCTGTACAGTGTCCTCTTAAGATAAGTAATGTATTTTTTTATGTTTGTATACATTTTTGAAGGTTAAAAGGTTTTCATCATTAATTTTAGCATAAAGAGCTTTTTCGATAGAAAATTTCTAGGAAAATTTATTCTAGTTGGTTAATTTTTTTAATTTTCGCAGTAGTTTTCTTAAAAGTAGAGAAAAATAACTTTTTATAATGAAAAATTGTATAAATATAGAGGAAATAACAAAATAACAAAAAAATTTTACTTCACTTGTCGAATATTATAGTAGGGAAACTGGATATTTATTAATTTTAAAAGCATATTATAATTTTTGTAACAGTTTTATTTATTATTTTGTTATTTCCCATACATTTATAAAATATTTCGGTTTAAAAAGCAGTTTTTCTTTACGCTAAAGAAGACTACTGAAAAAATTGAAAAATTTCCTATTCAAAGTACTAGAACCAATTTGCTATTAAAAAAGTTCTTTACTCTAAAACTCCTACCTACACGATTTCTTCTTTTCATAAATTTGCTTACAGAGAAAAAATTATTGAAATTAAAAAAAATATTTTACGTCGTTGTAAAGGCAATAAATTTCTCCCTCAGCTCATAATCGAATGGTAGCCTAATAGTATTATACTTAATTTATATTGACAAGATAAACATCATTAAAATGAAATGACTTATTATTACTTTGAATTTAAAATAATAATAATACACTACCGAACGGACCACCTTCAAACATCTGTAATTTTTATTATAACTTTTATTTATTATTATCAAAAATCATGAAAGTCTCTTTATATATAGGTATCTACTGTAATTTTGCTTTTGTGTATTTCATTATTCATAAGAATTATCGAGGAAATCCACTCACGATAATTTTATTACACGTGTATGTGCACGACGCCGACAATGAAGCGGGAATAAACCCTAATTTTTTTGTCGTACATATAATATGTATAACGCACGATTCGACAGAAAATTACCACAAATTATTGAAGAGCGAAAACTTGAATATAGATTATATATTATTCAATATTTCATATTGATTATTCGTGATTTTAAGCAAATGCGGAAATTTGGCAATGCATTATTAATTTTTCCGAATCGTAAGTTTCCAAAAATATATTCCTATAGTGTATTAAACTAAAACTGATAAACACGCTGTGTTTAGTGGTAGTTACTAAACCAACTATACCCTGAACCAAACTATTTGATAACCGGCGGATTTATTGGAACAAAAAAAATGACATAGGTAGTATAACCTCACATAATATACTGAATTCTCTCGTGTTTTATTGCATAGCGGTTATGTGTGACTCAAAAACACCACATAAATATATATATATATATATATATTATATTATATATATATATATATATATATACACATTATACATACGTTTATGTGTATGATCGTTTGTGTGGAAAAACAACGGTCGTAATATCGCAAAGAGGTCAATCGAGCGGTTACTGGAATTCCCTTTTTTTCTTTCGTTTTGGGAGGGGGGGAGTGAAAAAGGTTCATCTGGGATGTTATATTTCACTCTTTTTATATATTAAACGCAGTGCATATTATACTAATTGCTCTTAAACATGCACGCGTCATATAGTTTTACAGAGGTTTAATAGAGGAAACAAAACATACTTGCACACACACGCGTAGAGGACGTGTATAATCTATCTTATATTTTAACAAATTTTCAATACAAACAATAAACAAACAACAATAAACTATTCTCTTGGCAATAAAAAACATAAATTTGGTGAAAAGAAAATTAATTACAAGTGTTTAAAATGCATCTCTAAAGTTACATTAAGTTTTTCAACTTGAATGTGCTACGTGAAGAACTTTCCGACTAGTCGATATTTTTCATTTATTCGGAAATATTTGACACATAAATAAATACAGTAAAATATTGACACATTTTAAGCCGATACTGCACTAGTAAGATCCCCATAAATTATTATTAAAATATACGGTCAGTGAAAGGTGGAAGCACTTCGCTTGTCGGATAATAGATACTGGTGGTGGATATATTTAATTTGAAAATAATTCTGAACAAAGTTTTGATGTAATATAATATATAAATAAATATAATAGATACCTACTTTCACAATAATTGTTGAAAAAGTTTTTAGGTACAGTTTTTTAGAATCGCAAGAAAATTTTATACTGAAATAATATAAATCGATAAAATATTAAAGACTTAAAAACCTCGAATTCTATACCTGTAATACCTGCCAAATTCCTTTAAATTATATATTATACTTTGAATATTGTACCACGTGGACAGAGCATACCTACTAAATTACATATTCTGTTACGTTATCGTTGGTATAATTACGAAGAAATTACCACTCAAAATCTCAAATGTGATCGTAAATTATACATTTTATAACTAAAACAATGAATACAAGCATAAATGTTGATAAATTATAAAAACAAAATTTATTATCCGTGTTAGTTTTTCATTAATTAACATCAAAAAAAAAATAGGAGTATCAAAGTCACTCCAAAGACAGTATATGACTTTGATAGCAGTTTTCACAATGTCATAAATTAAAAACTATTAATAATAAAAAAAAAAGTATATTTAGTAAATTAGAAAAATGAACTTGAGTCAACGATATCATTTTTAGATCTCCATCATTAATATTAAAAAAGTTATGTATTGAAGAACATAAAAAAATTAACGAAAATTATCAGTCACCCCAGTTTACGGTAATATTATATAAAAACGACAAAACATTTAGGGTGTAATATAGTATAAACTATAAAATGAGAACAAAAATATACTGACGTAAAATCGTAAGAATAAGAGTAATTAGTTATCTCCCACGTTACAAATCACTATAAAATACTATGAGTAGGTAGTATATTGTTAATTACAACAGCCAATGTGTAGTACTTACGTCCTACACTATATAAATAATACGTTTAGAAATTAAAATTAATGTGATGTAAGGCTCATTGAGTCTCTAAGTACATAATACGGTTCAAAGCTAAAAGTGCATTAATCGTCTGAATATACAAATACTCAAACCAGATTTTGACTTTCTCGTACCATTGAAAATCGAGATAGTATTGCGATATCAAACTTTCGATTTTTGTAATAATAAAATGAACTACATTTTTAAAATTCTACTTTTAATCGATATCATATTAATATTGATTAATACCAATGTCCATACATAATATACAATATACATTATATATTCTATCCTCTATTTCACTAGTAATTAAATATATATACGTCATAACATTAATACATAATTCATCTAATTAAAATTACAATATTAATTATTTTATAGAAAATGGAACGGTTTTTTTTTTTTGTTTTTAATTATACTAAAATGCTTAACATATATTACCTCGATTACCACACTTACTGCAACAACATTAATAAATTGGTTTTATCATCTTCGGTTTATTGTAATTATATCGGAAGGTAATTTAATAAATTAACGTTTTTACAATTAAAAATAGATATTGACAATAAATGTAAAACGTTATAGGTAGATGTAATATTGTGCTGAATCGAAAAACTTCTTGTGCAATTTTTCTCCTGTATAACAATATAGTCGGATAAGTTTCATAATTAACCGTAAATAAAATACTTTAGATTAATAAAGTTGTACAAACGAACATCTTAATTAATCGTGCATATTATTATAATTGCATTATCAAATGTTTATCATATTAAATTCTATGAATAAATGGTAAAAACTAAATACCTATGCGATAAAATAAGAATATTACGTATTATATTACTGGCTACAATATACAACAGTAAGAAATAATATTTTTAAATATATTTAATATGTATATACAACGTACAAATCCTACTGAGCGTGCACCTATTCTATATAAGTAAGGATGAGAACGGTTATAGACGAAAGAATATGGGTTATGCGGTATATCTGGGACATAAAACTTAAGAACCGAGTACAAAAAAAAAAGTTAGTTTTGTTACACATTTTATACCGAAAAAAATAAAACATAATTTATAATTTCATAATCCGTATTATTAATCGTAACAAATATGTGCTGTAATTTAATATTAAAACGACAATAATATAAACGTCGGGACAAAATATTAAACCCTGGATTAGGGGATAGTTACAATGGTATATATATATATATATATATAATAACACTACATACGAAGCTGTGTATATGTACTGGGTAGTAGGTACTTCCTATTAATATAACGCCAAATATAAGGCACCTGTACAATAATATAATAAGAAAGTCCAGTCCACTATGTACATATTGACCTTGGATGAAAACAAAATGATTATACTTAAAAAAATATATACAATACATCCAAGCCGCATATACCTACCTGCCATTCAAAGCACTATTTATATACTTTTTACAGTTGAAAATAATAGAACGAAATATCGTTATTTTTATTTTTTTTTATTATTATTATTATTATTATTATTATTATTATTTCAACGTTATCAAATTTCGGAAAATGTATTTTGACCCAATCTTACCACACAATATTATATTATAACAGGAACGACTCTACAGTTATTATGGTAGCCGAACGAATAACAGATTTTTGAATTTATACATTGAAGTTATATTCGAAATCCTCGAAGAAAAACTTCTGATGTAAGTTGTTACATCATTCTAACTGAATATTAGTCTGGTTCCCGAGCTCGATATTTTTGACATAACAGTTGCGGACATGGGTTTTAATGAAAACATCCGAATCGCGGATCCAAAGTAGCATATAACTGAATATATGATTAATAGTGGTACAACAGAAATGGTATGTTTTATAATAGTCATCCTAATATATACTAGAGTCCCTAAACGAAATACATACAGGAAGCTATACGATAATGAACGATGATGCTGTACGAAATATAGGGAGATCAAAACAGACTCTTAAAAAGAGGCAATCATCAATGACTAAATGTTGTAGTTTTTTAGTAACCAAATATGAGTTTATTCAGGCTGTTTGGTCGACATGTTTACGACCAAAATTGAATTAGTCTCCTATTTATTTTGTGTTCACTACCTGTTCACATTTATTTTTCATGTATGAATGATGACTACAATTTCTGCAAAATAATATTATTTTTAACCTCACCTACCACCGACCGAGAATAAATAGTGCCTTGAGAAAATAATGGAAAGAAATATTAGTGCCCGCAACACGGATGAAAATAGCGTGTGTGCAATTCGCATGTCCTCTTATGTCGTAGCATCACGTCCGCAAAGACAAAACCGAGTTCGCAGCTAGAAAAATCGATATACTCGATGTAGCAGTTATGTTATCATAAAATATGTTTCTATATATCAATTTGAATTCAAAACCAATATGGCAGAAACCCAAGGTTTATGGTTTAAGGTTATGACGACGCACTCATCGAGGACAAAGGATTTTTGAACAATGTCGTAGGCCTGATACTATTTATTATATTATCTCAGTTATAAACAATATTTTTTGTATTTCGCACATTCCAACAATGACAAGGTTCTAAGGGGGTGTAAAATATATACCTAAAGGAAACCGTATCTGCTGTGTAGTATAGCTGTTCCGCCGGATAATGCGAAAATTAACAATGTATCAAGTCCCCAAACCATACACACACATAAACATGCCACGAGATAATATTCAATAAAATATATTTTGCCATATGTTTAACGACCGTGACAAGCGGAAATTGTCAAATAAAAAATTCAAGATTTCAATCAAATATTAGGAACATAATATTTTGTTGAATATGTGAACAACAAAATAGAAATATATAGGTACCCGGTTGCAGAACGTCCATAAAAATACTATTAGGTGAGACATCACAAAATTAATCATTAAAGACGTAGGTATAATTTTATTTGGCTTAGATTATACCTATACAAAACGCCTGTGCCAAAAATGTATTCCTTATAATTCCTAACTGTTTTTATTACTATATTTCACAAACGTATTTATCGATACCTAAAAATCGTATTAGGTATCTAAAAAAATCACATTTGATAAAATATTAAATATAAAACGCGTTTTTTAAGTTTCAAACACTCCTGTACATTTTTTTTTTTTTTTATAAATTGTGTTTTTGACGAATTTCCCTAGATCCATTATTATACTATTAATATTATGGTCGACCAAATGTTCATTTTAGACGATTTCCAAATAGTTTTTGATGAATCTTGCAAGTGGCAAACACAACATATTGCATATCCTTCGTAGAGTATTATGATGCGTTTTGACGGCATCTGCGTGTTAGATAATAACCGGGATTTCAATAATAATGCGACACGATTATTATTATTATATTCACTGTATAATCAATGTTATTATTATTATACGGTTTGTTTCGGCCTTGAAAAAACGGCGTTTCATTTCAACGCAACCGGTTCCGACTATACAATAATACATACCTATATACGTATTATACAACAGTTAGAAATGTAAATATTCGTGTTTATACTACTATACGAGAAAATATGCGAAAAATACCACACGTAGCCGATTTACATATATTAGATACGTATAGGTAAATTTGTGGGATGTTTTAATTATGCGATATATTATTTCACGAGTTATTTTGTATACTATAACAATACGAGTACCTACCTTAAACATGCGTTTTTGAATTTTTTTTTATTTTTAAACATTTCATGATGAATAAGCAGGGCAGGTGGGAGGTCATTCGCTCGGAACCAAATTCCTGTACCACGGCAATAATAATAACTAATATCGATCCTGACCCATATTTCTGGAATATACAAACTAACCCGACGACTGCACAAGTCCGAAAAGGTAAAGACAACGAAAATCTAGTGGAAAAATTGGCGGAAAACATTTATTATTTTTATTATCATAATGTAAAAAATACATTCGATCGTATTATTCAAAGGAATGGCAATAATATAATATTATATAACGTAGGAAAGCAGAGTCGGTATTTAATGTGCGTGCGAAGATTTTTTCCGAACCCACAACATTATAAATAAAATAATTTAGATATTAGATATTATATTATGTAGGTACCTATAATATTATATAATGCACCTTGCGCACAGTAAAATAATAACAGCGCCTACGCATAATTGTTCTTATTAAACAATATAATATTATATAAATTACAATATATTATCAATGAACCGCATAATGCAACCGCAAATGCCGATAGGTAAAAATAACAAAAGTAAGTATACATTTATACTAATGGTAAATTTAAGTAGAATCTTAATGATTTACAGAAAATATTGATCGAAAGCCCATGGTTCTCAATCAGGGTGACATGGATCCACTGTAGGGGTGTCAATATCCGGGGGGGGAAAGAAAAAATAAAAAAATTTGTGAAAAAGTGAGATGGTTTCCAGAGGAAAGGTCCTGGTCACGTCTGTAACCGGATCTGTACGAACTGAAAGAGGAGTTTTTGCTGTTTTTCGTGGAAGAGGAGAGCGAAGAATTTACTTGTTTTTTTGGAAGACCAAGATTGTATATTAAAACTTGCGATATTATTCAACAACTTAATCTTGTTAATTCTGGTCTACGAGGACTACCAGAAAATGTTTTAACTTTCACTGACAAACTTTCAGGAAAAAGTCTCCATGTGATGTGCAGACTTGGATTAAGGAAACACGGTCATTTTTCCATTGTATATGGACAAGGAAAACTACAATCCTGCCATTCTGACAGCTATATGAAGTCACTTACAGACCTTACAAATGTCATTGAAACATTATGTCCCAGATTTGAACGTTGAATAGTATAACTGGGTTCGGAACCCTTTTACTTCCATGATGGAAACAGATGACTCACTTCTGACCAACAGCTTATGGGTGACCCTCAACAATAAATACTCCCAGCTATAATCGATAAATTCTGTTAAAGTGCTCCTTCAGTTTTCAACATCCTGGCTATATAAATATTAATTTAGAGCACTCACGAGAATCTCAAAACCAAAAAAACGCCAAAGACTCACAAAAACAGCAGTGGGAGACTATAATGAAACTCGCTCTTTACATCTTTTAAATCTCCCGGATCAAATTTTGCATTAATATTTGGGCTTTTTCACAATTTATTATTATTATTCAACACTCTATAATTTTTATAATTTGTAAAAATTTCAATATTTATTCAAATCTTCAACTTAAATATAATATTTATTTATTATTTTTCTACGTACCTACTGTATTTTTTATAATAAAATAAAGTCATTCGTGTTTTTCTTCTAAACCTTATAATTTAAAATCTAAAATTTCAATGCATTATGCATACTTTAATAGTAGGGTAACACAGTGTCAGATTTTTGTAGATAAGGGTGACACGAATAAAAAAAGGCTGAGAACCACTGGTCTAAAGAAATGAAAGTGACGACAAGATTCACCAGAGTAATTCCACTTGGTCGAATAAAAAAATTGTATGCGAGACTAGAACTTTGAAAAATGTAATTAGTAAGTTAAAAGTATACTTAAGTATATCTTAATATGGTATTGATTGAATAAGGACAACACACATTTTTTAAATTTTACTTTTAAAAACATTTGATTTCAAACCTATCTATAGGTATATAAGAAAACTTATTTTACTTTTGCAAAATAAGTAGAGATAAGTGAAGAAGATGCTGGAGATAGAGTTAGGTGGAAGTATAGGACTAGGGTGGTCGATCCCAAATAGTTGGGAGAGAAAACAAAGGGGAAGAAGAAGGTTTTACTTTTTCAGTTCGATTTCAATTTACTGTCTTAGTTTTTTTGATTATTTTTAATAAGACACCACATATGGGTTATTTTATAGAAAAAACTATTTGGGGCAAAATTTTTTTTCTCGGGATGCAGTGGTAATTAGCAAACCAAATTTTACACAACACAAGATAGCATAATATGAGTTTAATTGTGCTATAAAAAAACAACGATAAAACATAAATAATATTGTAAAAATATATTTTCTTAATTACGACTATAGGATGAGAAAATGTTTTTAAAATATCGTGTTTACACAATAATAAAATGTAATACTGATAAATATTTATTTTTAAATTACTTTTTAAAATCTACTTTAATATTTTGAATTATTTATAATTCACTTTTCTGAAATTTCTATAAAATGTCTATACAGAACCCCTTAAAAATAAGATGTGTGACATCCTCTTAATAAGTAGGTACAATAAAGTAAAAAAATTTATAAAATTTATAAATAATAATTAATGTTTAATACTGACGGATGATAAATATATCCGAAATTTTGAGAGATTAAAAGTTAAAATACAATATTGCAAATAAGTATACTGTATAGTATTAATTTTAAATGAAATATATGTAATAAGTTAGTTATAGTTTTTAATTATAAGTCTTTTTTTTTAATAGAAAGAAAAGCTATAATTTATTTGTCTTTGTTTATTTTTCAAATCATAGGTAAATATTGTATCTATGTTAAATCCTGTAATAATATATCAAGTAATATATGCAAAACCAAGATATAAAAACATGTTTCTATCTCAAACCAACCTTTAAATATCTAATTATAATTATTAAGGTTTTTGAAATTTTCAAAGTTTTAAATATCTAAATGACTTTTGTAAGACATTTACGGCATTTATTATGTTTATTCTGGACACATCCCTAAGTATTTTATAGGTCATCAACTTCAAGATTCAATTTATTATCTACCGTTCTTAAATATATTATACAAGCCCGTCCTGCACTGAGTATTACATAAATTTTTTTTTAATTATACGATTTTATATTGTAATATCGTTTACAACAGGTATTGAAAATATAATAATATGTATGTATATTATATCATACTAGCTTAAACACAACATATACCTGGTGTAACTTCTTTTAATTGAGACTACTTTTAAGTTCGATTCGTATACCTCGGTTTATGTATTTTACCGAAACCCATAATAATCGGTGACCGAAGATTTTGAGGAAATAAATGTGTTAATTAATCAATTTTAATAATATTCCGTCTATGTCGGAAACTGGTGTTCGCTTTTTAGATAATAGTCGTTCACCCCTAATTGTTTTCGATGAATAGGTTGACAAAGTGAGCAAATCTGAAAATTGATCGAACTTACTATTATTGGACTTTTATATATATTCGAAACTCGCTTCGCTGGGTTCTCGTCCAATGTATCGGGTTCTACACAAAGTCACAACTACACATCAATATAAATTCAACCTAAATTTAAAGAAATATATATCACGAAAGTCTGACGATTAGAAATACATTTACCGTTAAATATAATATGGGTATAAAATATAAATGCACCGATAATAAAATAGTAAGTAAGTAGGTACCTAGTACCTAGTACCTGCTCTACACATATGAAGTCGGTCGAACTTATCGTTTTTTGGTTTTATACAACCATTGTTGCAAGGTCGATATGTTTGAAAGTCCGATTAAACATATACTGTTATACCTATTATAAAAATTCACCCGAATGTATCAATATGAATTTATTTCAAATTTTGAAAATATTATGGAAATTATTTTTATTTTTTATTGGGACCGACTGTTTTAAAGGTCGACTGTGGTCGAATGGTCGAAATTCGTATTTCGGCGCACGAGGTCCTCAGTTCGACTCCTCCCAGGCATCAAATGAGGTAGCCAACGAGATTTTTCTCGCTGGTGGCATCTGGTGTCTGGTGCAAGCCTGCCATAATTACCAAACTCAACTAAAAATTTGATAGCTAAGCTTGTCGTAGCTACCAAGAACTATCATCTTCGACTAACCTGAGCATGTTAGAGTTTGGGAAATAAGAGGATGTAAAACTGTTAATTAATTTATATTATTATATGGCCAGTTAAGTTAATAAGAACGGGTTTTTTTTTTATGTCAAAATATTAATATTATTTTACCTAAAATTCTTCTACCGTGCATATAGCTAAGTGTATATGTGTTATATGTGTTATAGTATGTGCCATATCTATCAATAATATTATCATACCCTGTCATCAAAAAAACGTTTTTTTATCGACCTCTTTTTACAACACATCAAAATCAAATACCTATTATAATATTATGCTTATAGCAAAATATTTAATCAATTAAATCTATTTTCCATTATATTATTTTATAATTACATTTATATATATATATATATATATATATATATAGATAGGAAATATTTATAGGTACCACATAATATATAGGTATATCTATTACCTATAGACTATAATGCTTAAAGTAAACAATTAATGATATACAACCAACGTATGCATAAAGCACACGTATATCTACAAAATTTTACAGTATGACCAATGGGTTATATACACTTTATGTATGTTTTATTTTTTTTTTTTTTTTTTTATGTAAAACGTATTAGACAGACGTAATTCCTTAATGATTTAGATATTCAAACGCACAGACGGCACGTTATACATATTGTTGGTAGTCTTGTTAGTAGGTAGGTAAATACGAGTACAATGTACTCGTAAATGTACTTAAAAGTAGGTATAACTCAGGGTATACCTATAGATTCGAGTATAGATTGTATGATCAAAATTTGAAATTTTAAAATCTGATCACTGAACGGGACTTCTCAAAATAAATAATAAAGAACAAGATTCAAAAATTCAATATTATCTTATAAATATTATTCAGTTATAATGTTAAGACTCTGAAATTGTATAGAAAATGCATTTTTTTTTTTATTATTTTTTATTACTTTAATAGTACAAAATAGGAATCATATATCAGAGTACTTAAATGTCTATTCGAATTAAAAACTTTTATCTTATTTTATTTATTTTTTTTTTTTTTTTCAATAATGTTTACAATATTTAGGTAACTTTTTTCTTTTTCAAATCCTTTTTTTTCACCTACTGGTATTTATAAAAACTCGGGTCGACAAAAGGTTGAAGCACTTCACTTGTCGGGTAGAATGCTGGTGGTTAATATATTGAATTTTAAAGCAACGATAAATGATTTTTTGGATAAAATGATTCTGAACGTAGCTTATTTGATGTAATGTACAAAATTAATATTGGTCGAAAATAAATTTCTAAACTATTTGACAATTGTATGTCCCTAATAACCATATTATAATAATAAAATACCGTAAAATACAATATACCTATTCTGAGAAATTTTCAAATTTCTAGATTTCAGAATTACAAAAAAATAACACATTTTTTATCATTTTCGGTAGTTTCTCCTTAGATAGGTATAGGTACGCATTTATATGCCTAAAGTTCCTGATCAAATTTACTATCGGAAAATTGGTATACAAATACCAATTGGATCAAGTCTTCTGGTCTTTCTGGTTAATCAAAGAAAAAACAAAATAAATATCAATAAATTTGTAAAATAAAAATATTAATAGATAAAATTATTTTTGTATTTTTAAATAGGTAAAACAAATGAAAATGTATGAGACTTTTTTATGTTTATTTTTTGGATACATTTATCAAAACTACATATAATGCCATTTTAGTTTTTGTAGAACATTCTTATACAATATTTAGGTAAACATAACATATAGAGGTATAATCTATCTATCGTATTTTTCGGAATATTTTTGACAAATTTCGAAAAATATATTTAACGGTTTGACGTTTCTCTTTGCGAACAAGGTAAATGATAAAAGAAAATCATAATAAACGTTGACTATCGATTACGATTGAATCGATTATTATTTACTGATTTACGAGTTCCTACCTATATATACTTAGAATTTTAAATTTTAAATTCTGAAATCGTGTTCTAATCATACCGATTGTGTGAATTCGAAAAGTAACTATACGGTCTGTACCTACGCATTAATCTAATCTTCTCGTTTGTTTTAAATGGAAACGTGTGCTACCTGTATAATTTTTTTTTTAAATTTCACGAGAAAATCTCGTCTATTAAGTGCCTACCTACCCACCTACTTTTCAAAGCAATATTCCCAAGGTTTTTATCGATGTTTTTATCGCGTAGTTTACGGGTCGTGTGGTAATATATTCTATAGAGAACTATATACGGGAAAACGTATATATCCATAGGTACACGAGTTACCTATATATTGTCTCGAAGAGTCGTTTGGCCACAATATTTCATTGACCTGCGTAAATTTATATACATCGAGTGATGTCAATACAGTGGAAAAAAAAACAACTATAGGTTATATATCGCAGTAAATCGGACGCGACTGGTTTCGTAGAGAAAAAAGTACTTGTTTTTTATTATGTTTTTTTTTTTCGAGCCACGCCATGTGCGACCGCGCAAACAAACAAACGAGTAAAACACATTTACATATAGCATAAAATTTGTCATCGTACGAATACGAATACGATACGAAAAAAAAAAAACCCGTACAGATCTATAACGACGACAAAATATGATACCAAATTTGTAGAATTTTTTGTATATTAGAAAATAAGTATTTCTCCCCCTCCCCATAACACATACGATATTTCCGAATAGATAGGCGTGCGACAAACCGTCGTCGGGTCGGGGCGGCTGCGGCGTGACGGGCGGACGGGCGGCGGTCTGTTTGACTGACATCACAACGTCCATATGGTCACACATGTTGAACCACAGACGAGTTTCACTGCCGCCGCGGCCGCTTAGAATGCGGTTCGATATAAGCGGGCGCTGCGGCCCGATACCATCCGCACCGCCGCGGCCGTCGGTTGTGCGAGCAGCAAACGGCGGTCCGTTACATAACAATATAATAATATATTACGACGACGTACCTACCTATTTAATATACAGGTACGTCGTAGTATTATTATTATTATTATTATTATTATTATTATATACGACGAATAAAAAACCACACGCGTCTCCCCCCACCTTGTACACGCGCGCGCCGAGCACAATGGCACACGGCCACGGGAAACGGACGTTATCATCGCGGCCCGTACTCACCACGTTACCGCCGCGTAACGTCGACGTGTACCGCCGCGGCACCGTCGTCACTATCGTCCACTATCGTTACTATCGTTAGGTATACTGTTTACTGCTGTCCGCTCTTACCTTGGCCACCTGGAAGTTGTCGGACCGGAGCGTTTCGACGATCTCCTGGTCGGGTTTGATCTGCGGCGCCACCGAGGACCGGATACCGTCCAGAACGCCTTTAAACGTGAATTTCTTCATTGCGTTACGATTGCAGCGTTTCGCGAAAACGGACCAACACTGCGCGTGAGGTTCACCACACGATCATAATTGAACACGAGAATAATAACGCGTGCACCGTGGTGCGTATTTTTTATTAATTTATTTTATTTTTTTTTTTTGTGTGTGTGTGTGTGTGTGATGACGACGAAGACACCGGGAAAAACGGACGAGAAAATCCGCTCAGTTCGCCATTTTGTCGTGCCGTTCGTTCGGATCAGGAGTGAAAACGACCTTTTCGCCGCGCACTCGCGCCCGACGAGAACGAGAACCGACGACAAATAAATATCACGTAGGTACCTACACCGTGCAGTGTGCAGTGTGTCGACAACGGTCTGTGTGCGTCTGTAAATAAACAGCGTGCGTGTGCAATAATATACAACACGAAATTATATCATTATCGCAGCAACAGTAACGGTTATCTAGCCGCGTGCGACATATATAATATATATACCTATATATATATATATATATATATATATGGGAAAAAAATTAAAATATACGTATAATATTGTATTTCGTTATCTCGCGGCGTAAAATAACGTGTCGCGCGCGTACGATGACGGAGTACGACGACACACACGAGCCAGACGCGGCGCACAGCGTCGACGACGTTCCACTCGGTACTGTGGGCGCGCGTGCGCTCCGACGGCCGGCGGAACTCGCGCGCTCGAGTGCGGGTGCGTGACGCCACCGCGGCGACGGCGTCCGGCTCCGGTGGGGGTGCCCTGCCGGCGGTGGCTGATAAAAGTTTACTCTGTGTATACGCTACGGGCGCGCGCGTACGCCACCACCCGCCGGATAAAGGTGATGCGGTAACGGGGGCAGGGGCTGAGCTTGCGGGGGTGACTGTGTGTGTGTGTGGGGGGGGAGGGGAGGGGAGGGGATTTGTACGCGGCGTAAAAGGTGTACGCGAGCGGGCCGCCGGTGGTGCGCGCGCGGCGGTCGGGGAAGCTTGGCTGCTGCCGATCCCGGGCTGTCGCCAATCGTTAAACGGCGGCGGCGGCGGCGGCGGCAGCAACGACGCCACCGGGGCCCCCCTTTGGCAATGCGAGCGGCGGCGCGCGGGCATTTTACGTGTGTGCGTACGCGCGCCCCCTCTGCTTCTCCCACCCGTGTCCGCGCACGTGTGTGTGTGTATGTACACACCCGGGACACCGAAAAGTCTACTCCGACGCCGGGGGGGGCGGGCGAGTGACCGGCGGCGCCTCTTTTTCGCGTACGCGTGTCCGGTGTGCGTGTGTGCGTGTGTCCACTGGCCGGCACCACTGTCGCTGATGATATAATGCAATAATAATAATAATAATAATAATAATAATAATAATAATAATAATAATAATAATAATGTATGTATAACACAAATAAAAACTAACAGGAAACGAGTAAACGGGAAGGGGGGGGGAGACGATGGGAGGACCGCGATGATAATGATGAATTCTGTCGTCTTTCGATGATACGACGGGGCCAATCGATTTTCCTCTCAGAGTGATACGAACGAGACTTCTTTGGAAGAATAATTCGGTTTAATACAAAAATTAATATTTACGCCTATATATCCACTTCCAAGCATTCCCACACCCGTCCCCCGTCTCCCAATTGCATTTAATAAACATCCAAATGTTTTTTCTCTCCGCTCAAAACGCGCTGTTCGGTCACATCGTACTTTATTGCTGCAGGACACGTCAGTAAAATTTTCAAAACGTATTCTTTCCGTAAAATGTTTGAACTTCGGAAACGAAATAAAGACTGCTTACAATTTATAATAAGTTTGGCGAATACTGAATTTGGGGCCGTGATTAAACGTAGTCATTTATTTTTGAATACCTACCTACATTTTTATTATACCTCCGTGCCATTTTTACGCAAATTTTTTTAATCTCACCGCCTGATTTTACTGTAAAACTTTCAGTCCGATTTTCATGTTGACTTTGATCATCCTTAACGTCATTCCGGCCAAGTTTGAATCGCTTGTATTAATTAAAAACCAGTAAACAAGACGGAGCTACGTCATCATGAACTTTTCGCCAACATTTTTAGGTTCATTCGTTGTTCGAATTTTTCGTGCAGACAAATAATCAAAACAAGCCCACCATGATTGATGATGATGACTAAAGTTTTGAACGGATTTAAATACAAAAAACATTACATGATTTCCAAATACTCCATTTATCAGTTGATACTTATGACTTCACAATAATTGGACCATAATAATACGCTGCAGAGCCAAGTTCTTGATATTTAGGTAATTACAGACCTCGTATAAATATTTAATAATATGTACCTAATTAATAAATAACCAAAATTAACCCTACGATATGCAATTTTACAAAATTGGCGGTATCTTCAATATTGTGTTTACTTTCTCATGTATACATCAAAATTTGGCTGACCAGGTGATATATAACATAATATGTATATTGTATATCGTATATTAAAAAAAAAATTATTTCAAGTGGCTAGTATAGAGGGTAGAAGCATTTCGCACGTCGGATAGGATACTGGTAATAGATATATTAAATTTCAAAGCAATAATAAATCATTGTATTACATAAACGATTTTGAGCGGAGCTCGATGTAATTTGATGACGTCACTTCTATATTATTTTAGTAATATATTATAGTAACCATAGCAACTGTATTTGTTATTTTTCCATTTAGTTTTTCTAAGTAAGCTACTTGGAAAATCAAAATATTACACCCAGAAAGTATCATCTAGAACGAATTTTTTTTTATCAAGAAAGCTCTTTGTTTCAAAATTCCTTCTCGACTCCTTCTATACGATCATTTGTTTCTAGAAGAAAAAAACATTATTGTAAAACCTATCCTCAAAATCAAATATATTTAATATATCGCAAATAAAATTGATACAAAATATTACACATATTTATGCATAAATGCGTAATTGTCAAGTACAGTGTATATAATGAGGGAAATGACCGTTTAATTTAACGTCCAGATACATTTTCGAAACC
Organism: Pemphigus obesinymphae; assembly: GCA_025469235.1. NCBI lineage: Eukaryota > Metazoa > Arthropoda > Insecta > Hemiptera > Aphididae > Pemphigus > Pemphigus obesinymphae. Next base: position 27,253 of record JAIPRL010002712.1, on the reverse strand, counting down.
GTTAGATATATTCCTATTAAACACGGACACACATAGGAATTTTATCATCAGAACGATATCTCTTAATATGTACTATTTTTAAAATTTCAAAATTCAAAAATTTATGTTTTAACTTTTTTATGTTATTAACTTATTTCACAAAAAATATATTTATACAATAGTATTATATTATTATAGTGTCAGTGACGATAATTATCCATAATTTAATCCATATACGCTTTTTATAATTACATTTAGATATGTATATAGGCACTGATAAACGGAGAAGAGTAAAACAAACCATCATTATATATATATATATATAGCCTAATCACTAATAACAATGAATAGCCATGACCAACAGTATAGTATAGAATCAAGGGTGAAATATTTAGAGACAATCATCGCCTGTATACAATTAAAAATTACTTAATTATTTAAAATCACCAAGTGTTATTCTGCATATTAAAAATATTTTTTTAATTTACCAAAACAGAACGGTATTTATAGCTAATAATGAATACTTAATCCATAAATTGGCAATTTTGAATATCAGACTATAGGTATTACTTATACTACAATTTTTAAAATTACATAACACATAACAGATGTATAAAAGCAATTACCTAATACTCAATTTTAAAGAGAAATTTGTTACTATAATATGTAATATCTATTAATAACTAATATTAAATACATTTGTATGTTCAATAATTTGAAAGAATAATTCTCTTTGAAGTTATAAGATTCACTTATAAGTTATAGCTTAAATATCTAATAAATTTTTATATTATATGATCCTACTGTATAATGTGTATTTTGTTTAAAATACCAGATAGATACTTATATAATATTATAATAATTATTATTCAATGGATTTTTTTTTACTGTAATTTACCTTACATTTTATATTAATAAAATGTATTATACCTATATTATAAGTTTTAATGCGCATAAATTATTAATACTTATCTACATAATTCACCTACTCTTTATCAACAATCGAGTAATACTTGAATAAGTTTAAAGTTATTAGTATAATTTATACGTATTTTAATTTTACAATAAAAACAACAGAATAAATCAGCAAAAAGGAAAATTAACGGTTAATTTATTTAAAATCATAATACAGGATAAATTTATAAACTTAGTACCTAATACCTATATATATATATATATATATAGGTTGTCATCAATAAATATTATTTACAACGTATGCTAGCAAAGTGGACAATATTATACGTACATGAAGTAACTCCCAACTTTGTCTGGTCGACCCCAAAACTTTGCTAATAATTTACAACTCATTAGCATCTATTTGCAACTAAATTTTTATAATTTTCAATCTAATAATTTAGCCTCAATCGATGTTTTAATGATGGCGTGTTAGCCCCCCCCCCCCCCGATATTATCCGATCAACTCATGCTGCTTTTATTAGTATTTCCAGGACCTAATAAGTATGTCTAATATATTGTATTTTTATGGAGTTAGCCAGATACTTTAAATTCCTATAGATACATTATTATAATAACATATAGAAATCCAAAATGATTTTTAACTTAAAAATAATTATCCAATTAATTTAATCCAACGATTTAAAGGTAAAATAGTTCAAAACACTATTTTATAAATAATAACAAAAATAAGTTAAGAATGGGAAATTTACCCGTTAATTTACAGAAAAATAATATACAGGTATGTCTATCAGGAGTGGACTGTGAGAAAAAGCATGATATCAATATGGCAACATATTGGCAACTTTACTATGAATACATATTTTTATAAAAGATTGAGGGCAAATTATAAAAGGAGAAATATGTACTTTTACTTAATTACACTTATAAAAAATTTACCTATTATCTCGCCTATTATTAACAATTGTTAACCCATATAACAATGAATCAAAATATATCCCAAATCGAAGAAAAATACACAAATATAAATTTGTGGCATTGATATAAGTACACGGACTATGGAGTATGATTCACTACACAGCACACTGTTTTCGAACTTTCAGTACATGATTAGTCAATCTTGACGATTAATTTATAAACGCGCACGCATTGCACGTGGATTGCTTGGTAAAAATTCACACTTTGGAGATTGTAATAAAATATTAACACTGAACTTGAGATCTTTAGATTGGTGCTGCATTCAGTCACACGTAGGACATTTTAGATTTTATAGCACCTCCTGGGGAAGGTAAAACGGACAACTTTTGAAAATTAATTTTCAAAAAATTATTTATATTTACACCTTTTGGATTTTTATACACCAGGGTATGTATATTAATATTGGGCACTCGTGGATAGACGGAGATATAGCATGACGATATAACTTCCTCTATGATGTGAAATATATCACGATTGAATATTATTTACTTATACCACGTAATTTCATTGATTTTATAATAATATATTATAATCAATACCATGTTGGTTCTATTTTTAGAGTTGAAACGTCGAACGATCGTGTCGATAACTCTAGATATGAAACCGAATTTAAGATAGGATGTTTTTTCCGACATGGAAATATCTATACAAATTTAAATACCCACGTATACCTATATTGCCCGTCCAGTTCATCTACGCACTTGGGTCACACGTTTGACCAGATCAGGAGTTCAAAAATATTAATTGAACAATATGTGATAAAACCTACAATGTACCTATTTTATATTATCGTGGATAGTATAGGGTAATCAGTATTTTGCATGGAGTATTCCATAGAGATAACCTCAAAAATAGTATGTTGATAACAAATCTGTGTTTTCGCAATTTTAATAACTCCTACGAATTTAAAAATTGGAACGGTCGCCAAGGGCACTGAAGAACTGGACGGATTACACCTACTCAGTATATTTCATGAAGATTAGAATATTTTAGTTTTCATTGTATATTTTAAAATCTATTTCACTCGTATAATAAACATTAGATATAATAATAATAATGACTATTATACATCCATACGCCATTGAATAAAGTTCCAATTTTATGTTATATAATATTTTGTTACATTTTTTTGTATTTAGTGTAATTAATAAAACAATTATATAATTAATCAGTTGACAATAGAAAATAAAGTAAATATTATAATTAATTAAATACATATTTTTATATTTTGTAGCTTGAAAATTTTCTATTTATGGGTTATGTTTTCTCTTATACCTTGGCATAAAATCTACGTAGGTAATTTGAAATTTCGAGATTATAAATATTTACTATCATAATAACGTAATATTAAACTAAAGTGTAATAAGTTATATAAATTAGGGTCTAGATCTACACAAAATTCTATATTAACTCTAATTAATTGGTTGATATATACGTAGTATATATAATATAGTATGCTAATAATATTGCTAAATGAGTGACTATACATACTTATACCTATCTACGTTTATGACGTATAGTTAAAATGATTAGGTAGGTAAATTTTTAGTGCATATTTCGACATTTAATAGTTTTTAAGAGCAAATTTTACGATTTTAACAATTTTTTTCGTGTTACTATTAATTAATTATTAAAACTTCACTGTTATTATTTTATATTTCAAATTGTAATGATTAATATTATTCTTATTGAATCAGTGAACAACCTATGATAATGTAAAGAAGTCGTTACACAATTGATGATATAATAAACCATTGAAAAGATTCGCCTACAATCTACATCATAGTATTGTTTATATTACTTTCCCGAAAAATCGAGATAGTATATTGGAATTGAAATGTGAAAAAAAAAATTGTGCATTTAAATAATATTTTTCCAAAAATAAGAATCTAATCGTTATTATGTACGTATATTATCTAAATATTTAGTTATACAATCAAGGTTAGGTAATTCAATCAATTTGTACCATAATTTATTTATTTTGAAGTTTAACTTATTTAATAACTATAATAAATACCTATATACACATAATACAATTATAATCAATTTTCACGCTTATGTTTTCATATATAATACCTATAATATAGAAATTATATTAGTAGGTACCTACCTACATAAGCGGAACTAGACATTTTTATTAGGCAGGGCCAAAAAAAAAATAATAATATTGCTGCATCCATACTTTTACTGTATTCTACTCAATTATAATTTTCAAACCATGATTTTTGAAAACTGCGAAATCGATCTCCAAATTTCACTTTTGGGTATAAAGACAAGTGGATTTGACAAGGTTCCCTTAATAGTTTTGTTTCTTTTACCAAACGATCAGCTGAAAATGGTAAGTGACGATAAACGAAATAAATCACGATAATATTATTATCTCGACAAGTTTGTAGGTACTAGAGATCAGTCCGGGCCGGTATTTTCTAGCCCGGCCCGGCCCAGACAATTTTGTTTTGCGATCCGGCCTGTCCCAGCCCGATATTAAACTACATTTTCTATACCCGGCCCGGACCAGCCCATTTACTTTTGCGACCCAACCCAGCCCAGTCCGGTATTAAAAAAAAAATTCTAGTCCCGGCCCGGCCCAAACCCGGATTCTGGTCCGAGTTTTTCCGGTCCGGTCCGGTCCGAACCGGGACCGGACTGATCTCTAGAAGTCACAGAAGCCATCCGGGGAAAACCATTTCAAAAATCAGTTGTACCTAATACTTATATCGATTATCGGCCGACAACAAATAAAATAAATGTCATTCCGCTATTATATATCACAATCATTATATTATTGTATTTAATTATAACTACTAATACTCACTACTCAAATATTAATTTTTTTTTAACCCGGATTCCGGTCCGGACCCGGTCAGTATTTTTTGGCCCGGCCCGGTTCAGTCAGTTTTGTTTTAAGATCCGGCCCGGCCCTGCCCGATATTAAAAAAAAATTTCTAGGCCCGACCCGGCCCATCCCATTTACTTTTGCGACCCAACCCAGCCCGGTCCGGTATTAAAAAAAAAATTCTAGGCCCGGCCCGGCCCAAACCCGGATTCCGGTCCGGTCCGGGACCGCACTGATCTCTAGTAAGTACCTACTTTATGTATTACGATGACAGGATTGATATTTTTTTTAAATAAGTATGGTTTGGAAATCTATAATGATCAAACTATATTTTTGTTTTTAGAATTTTTTATTTTTTTTTTTTTGCAATATCCATATGTGTTCACAGCTTATATATTATATATTTATACGGGGCTCATTAACCTGGACCACATGGCCCAAGTGGCTCAGGCCGTAGTTCCACCTATGCCTATCTGTCTACTTCATTAATTTCAATTTCCTGCAGCAATATCAAAATTTCCGATTTCCAAAACACAAACATGATGTAATTATGATTTATAATAATATTTATACAAAATATATTTTTAATCAATAATAAAAACACGAAACGTAAAAACTAAAATGGAAATATAATATTTATAAAAGAAAGAAAATAAAGTCGTTGGTGCCAGGCGTTGAACAGTAGTATCAATAATTGTTCGCCAAGGAATACTTATGTGGGCATAAAACAAAGAAATATAACCGATATTAAGATATCCACCACAAAAACTAAAGATGGGTCACAACCACGGAGTATATTACGGACTGCGACGAAGGGAAATGTGCCCATGCTTGGGGCCAGGCGCATGCAATAGCGCGCTCTATACGTAAAATATAGTTTTACTATGTATTACGACCACAGATATGTATAATAAACATAATATTATGTTTATTATACATATCTGTGATTACGACTATAATATTACATGAATACCTACCACCTACCTATTATAGTTAGAAACACAAATTATAATATAATACGATAATTTGTATTTCTAGATTAGTGAAACTATAACTTTTTGTTATTAATAATTAATATAATTATGTTTATAATTAATGTGGGCCTGTTTTTTCTTCAATATAAGGTTTTTGAGATCGCAATAGAAACCTATCGTAGACACATTTAGGAATGGAAAATATCTTAATAGGAAAACACTTGTAAATACTGTTAAGGAGAGCATCATTAAGCAGGTTAGCAGATCTAAGCTAGATTTGCTTCAAGAGAGAAAACGCGTTCTTTGAAAATATCGAGATCTCTAAGCTCACAAACGTTAACGGATAATAAATTAACGTTTGATTTTAGCTCGTAGAATTTTGTGTCCAAAGAGTGACACAAATCCTTGTTGCATTGTGCTAAAGTTTCATCTAAAGTCTTACGAATATCCGACATTGAAAGGTAAAATTCACTGGCCGAAAGCGGGGACGCCGCTAATGAGTCTTGGAGCCATTCGCAGAAGCAGAAGAGGTTGACCCGGTCATAATTTTCGAGATAGTAGTTTCTGGTGAGTTAGTAACTATAATGAAAGTTACTCCTTCAAATGTTGAGAATGCAACCAAAACTACCTCAAAGAAGAACAATACGATCGAACCAAGTGAAGGGAGTAATGGCGCGCCGTTCAAAGTTCGAATCAATAACCGGAGATATGAACAATACAGGTAGCAGGTATCTTGACTATTTCAATAAACTTGGTATAAGTGTACCTTGGTTAGCGATACTACGGAGCGATAATCAGCCGAATGGTTATCAAACCGCAGTATAAGAAAAATGTAACTCACGTATTGACGTATCAGATGTAATGTTTGCTCAAACTATAGAAATTTAAGACTTATTGAAAAATACACAAGAACTGAGGTGGAATATATGGAATATGGGTGGAAAAAAATTTAAATGATATATAACACTTTAAAAACTATGTAGGACCTACTTAAATTGATAAACAGAAAAAAAATGCACCATAGTCGTATCACTATTATTATTATCACGAACTATTTTTTATAAATATTATTATTATTATTAAAATAATAAAAAATAAGAATATTATTACTTTTTATAGTGTACCAAATAGTATTATTATTTTATTTATTTTTAAATTTAACATTATCAATTATATAATAATAAATATTATGAAATAAATAGGCCAGAAAAAAAGACCCATATTGCCCTCTTTTAAAAATATGAACAAGTAATTTATAAGAATTTGTAAGTCACCCTGCATGACGCTTCAATTTTTCATACTCTGGTCTACCGTATGTAAAAGTTTGGTAATACGCGATATATTATATGTATTATAGAATATTATAAAACAATATTCTGTTAATGATGTGTATTTTGACATTTAATTATTTCGTAATGATCGTTATAATTATATTTACGAGTTAAATTATAAGAAGAATACAATTTATTTCTAATATTTCCAATGAATATAATATAACACTTAACTTATAAATCATAACTTGTAGATATAGGTATTTTAATAAATTACAAAAGTATATTAATAGTAATTTATTTACTATGAATAGAACCTAAAATTTACAATGATTCTTTTACACTTTTACAGTGATATCTCGTATTTAAAAATTACTTTTTTTGGGTAAAATACCTATACCTATTGCTATTTTTTAGGTCATCGACATCATATTGTTCAATACCTTTACGCTTTCTTTGAAACTGACATCCCTTCGTCCCCATCCACGTATCACAAATGATAAGGTAAAACGCGAATTCGATTGGAAACGCATATCGCACGAACGATCTTATTCACTCGAAATCATCCACTGCGACGGATATAGTATATTCTAAAAAAGTAGATATGGTTATTATTTCTGGTCCTAATACAATAAAACGTTTGGTATCTTTTCCGGAAGCCGTCAAAGTTAAAGAATATTATAAACGAATTTTGGACTCTACAAAAACCTAAAAATACAAAAAAAACTATAGAATATATCGTTAAAAATTTTTTACATTTTTAACATTGTTATGCTTAAATTTTTTTGAATAAAGAAACAAAATCTAAAGCATATGGTAAATTGTATACCTAATATGGAAAATCGATATCTGTTTAAAAAAATTTGAATCAAAACACCCTTAATAATATATATGTAAACTATAATCGATATAGAAAATTATACGTGGTGTTTCTTGCACCAAAAAATTGTCACAGTCTTTAATAAGCCCTCTTAAAAACAATGTGTTTTTTTTTTCAACTTTTTATTCGTTATTGTTTTCAAAACATTTGAATTTTCGGGACAAACTATTTTATTGGAACGGAACTATAAAAAATCACCTCCCTCATCGAAATCCCAAATACAGTCCTTCAAAATATATACTAGTATTTTACGTATATAATATATATATATAAATAATATATTATGGTATTCTATATAGCTGCTATAGGTTGTCAATGACGCACGGCTAGCTGCTATTCCCACAAAGATTTTCCTTTTATCCCTGCAAAAGCCAAAAGTTAGAACGATACGCATATACTGAATAAACACATCATATATATTCATACATGAATATACTATTTCAATATTATGTAAGATAAGACATAACCTAAATTTTATTATATTAAATAATTTATTTTACGCCTAAACAGGCTGTAATGTTTACAAGATACACTCTACTCCTGTTAATAATAAACGCTACTTCTAGTATCGATAGCTTAAAATATATTTTAAAAAAATGTACCACATTATTTAGAGCTTATATATTAATAGCTTAAGAGGACGTCCTGCTAACAAATTCTCGAAGCAAAATAGTCCTCTTGTAATTCAAATATCACTAAGTCTATAAAAAATATTGAGACATAAATTATTACAAAATTTAAAATATGAAAACTTTTTCAATGTTTTGTTGGAATTAGATTTTCAAAATATTTTATTTTATTTTTACATTTTATACAATTGAATATTAACCAAATTTTTAATTTCTTTAATTTTAATTTTTCTTAAAATCGTATAAAAGTTGCCTATAGAAAACCTCTTAAAAATCGAGTGTGTTGTCCTATTATATTATAATGTACAATATATTTATAATATAGAGACAATTTATTATTTAATACAAATATTGAATTTATATTTTATAATATATAATACCACGCGCTGAGAATATTTATACATTTTCTGTTTACGATTGGATAACAATATAATACAAAGTAGTAAATATTCTTACCAATATGTAATAAACATACCAATAATGAATATAATTATTATTATAACTAATAATAATAACAAATAACCATATTATTTATAACATTCCTTTTAAGAAAAAATGTAATCACCTACTATTATCTTTTATTTTATTTTATTTTTTTTCTTATTTTCCAAAACAATGAAATTCGGTATTAAATACATGATTAAAAATGCTATACTTTGGCATAAATTTAACTAAAACCCCAATTTCAAAACATTATTCAAATTGGTTGAATTTTAACCGATCGCAACTCGCGAGTGGTTTAAAGTTTCAAAAAGTACAAAATAATTATATAAATAATAGGACGCAACTGGAAAGTAGTAATTGAGTTTTAAATAAGTTTGCGATGGGCTTTTTAAAAAGAGCAACTTAATTACTTCCTTAATATACAGAAAAAAAAAAAACTCAAAACCGTTCGCAATAAATGAAAATTTAAATTTTAATGTAAAAATATATTATTATCTCGTATATTAAAATTTTAAATAAAAACAAATATTTTTTATTCGTGAATAATGCAAGGACAGGTATCATTTTTTGGAAGGGAGAGACAAGATAGAGCATTTTTCTAATCCAACAGTCTATATGAAATGTATTATAACTGCATACATTTATGGAATTTTTATTTTTAAATGATTTAGGAAGGAATCAATGGCCAAATGAAGATCACTCAAGGGTCACGAGCCATAGCTACTCGTATATCGTTCCTTTTAGTAACAATAAATATGTTTTATTAGGTTACCTAAAACCATGGATATGAGAATCATTTTAATTTATTTACAATTGAGTAAATTCTTGAATTTGTTAAATGATGATTATACGAGCAAAAGATATTTTTAAACATTGATTAATAATATTTATATTATAAATAATAACAATAAATATAAGTAAAATTAAAACACATTATTAAAAAAATAATATATAAGAAGAAAATCTGTCTAGAGTATTGAAAAAAGAATATGTAACAACTAGTTTAGACTTTCGGCTGTAAGTTATCATCAGGTTACAAATGAATAATGAAAAAAACACACAAATTCGTTTGTATTCTGACGATGCCTTGCAGTGGAAACTAGTTGTTACTTATAATCTTTTTTTGAATAGGTACTCTAGACACATTTACTTTTTACATATAATTTCTTTATAATATACATATATTTGTATTTATTTTTTTTAGAATATTAAATGTTTTTGAATTATTTGATTTTTAATTTTTAATTAATTAATAACAGATATATTTTTATATATACACAGGATGCGATATGGTGACCACGACGTGACGGTTAAATTTATTATAATTAATATTCTAACTAGAGGATAGCGTTTAGCTCTACAAGTTAAATTATTTCAACTTTTTACAATGTTAACCAGCGTTTTTTGTTGTTAATATTTTATTTATATTATCTCTCATTGTTTAAAACTGTCATGTTACATGGTAAAATCTCTAGTGTGAATCCCCCTTTAGTTGGTCACCATCATGAACTAAAATATATCTTCATATTTATTTATTATTATATTTATTATATTATATATTATTATATTTTATTATATTATATATTATTATATTTATTATATTATATATTATTATATTTTATTATATTATATATTTATTTATTACATTCGCCATTTCAATCACAGATCCTCACTTACATTAAGTAGGGTATACGCATGTGAGCATGACTTATGTTTTATTCATTCCTTTATTTTTACCTTTATAGGTAATATTTATTGCTCCTGTTATATCACATTTAATATTATAAAAATGATTACGAACAAAATATACATGAATTAAACGGTAATACGGATGTTTTTTTTTTTCGGCAATACACGAATGGATTATTATAGGAACGATTGAAATGATCCATGTCGTCATCATTTGTTATTATCAAATTTGGTTGTTATCAAATAATAATAATATAATATATGATAATAATACATTATCCTGTCCGATGATCAACTTCCATCATCACAGATATATATATGTAATATTTATGTATGTATGTTTATATATATACAGTATGTATGGACATATAAATACATGTTTTCTCGATTTCTGCATAGGTACTTATCTCGTGTATATGGGCAATTATATTAAGATATTTATATTATTTTTCCGGTCAATCTGGTCTAAATTGACACTAAAATGTTTGTTTCAAAAATTATTTGAAAATGCCAAAATTTAAGTCTTTTTATTTATTTATTAAAGTTTTTTTATTCTTATTTTTCTTTTGTTAATGATTATCTAGAGTGAAGAGGAGTAAGTGTAACCACATTTTGGTATAGTTCGACTTTGATCTCATTTTGCTCAGTTGCTATTACCTATACTTAACCCACAATAAAAATTCCACTTACCTTCACCCCATTTCATAATTTAAAACAAACTTTAAAGAATACACAGTTATGAATAATTTACATCATTATAGTTCAATAAAATTTTTATTATCCATGTATATGATATATATATATTATGATGGTGGTTATTTTTCAAAACCATCTTATTTAACAAATTTGTTATTAAAACGGCAAAATTCTGTGAATTCTGTGATAAAATTATTATTTGATAACAAAAAATTTGATAATAAAATATAATGACGTCATGGATCATTTCCATCGTTCCCGCATGATAATCCATTCGTGGCAATACACTCTTGTGTCCGAGACCCGAGTGTTTCACAATACGAGCTGCAGAAAATGATAAAGGTGCGCAATCTATTTAGACTCTGATAATATGTCCACAGTAAAACAAATAGCTTTCTCATACCCCGTTTAGAGACTAAAAATCACACGATGGAAGGAGTATATTATCATAGGCGCAAATCGCAGAGGGGCTAAGAGGGCTTAGCCCCCCCCAAATTCAAATATATAATAATAATACAATTTATAATATAAATATAATATACTTATAAAAACCATTAAAACTTTGTGTTAAATTTTAAGATATTTTAAGACGGAGGGGGGGGGCATATTCAATGTATAAATAGTCAGGGCTGAAGCCCCCCCCCCTAAATTGAACCAATTTGCGCCTATGTATATTATATAGGTACTATACAGCCCCATCTTCCCTAAAATTGGCCCGTCGGGATATTCCACTGCAGAACTGCCGCGGGCCCGGCGCCAAAACACACACATACACGCATAACAATATTTTATACGATCAAAACGGTAATTTAATTTAACGGGAAAATACATGGTGTGCTTATAGGAACTGCAGCTGATGTTACAACAGCGGAATTCTAGGACAGAGCATTTCCCAAAGTTCTTCCCAGACCGCGGTGTACGTCATATATGCATATTATTATATTACACCCCTGACCGAAATAACATGGCAACTGAATTCTGCGCCTACGTCACTATCGGTCCACTTATCGTAATTATTATTGTTATCTACTATTTATTTTCGTTAAATACGTTCAACCCTGTAAACATTACACTTTTTTATATATTACTACTCGTATATTGATAACACTGCAGATAAGACCGAGTGACATCAGAATTTCTTGGCGTAATTGATAAATTACGTTTCATCCCATTACAACTGCCCGTACCGTTCTCAAATTCGTTCATGTTGCTGGCATACCGCGTCATTTCGTCATGATATACACCATAAATTATATACAATGACTTCAAGAAATTTAGTCCCAAGTCTAACCGTACATTATATTTTTGAATGTGTAAAAATAAAATCGTATGCCATTCGAAAACCACAACTGTGAATATTGTATTATTTGTGAACTAAATGTATTGTTAAATATTGTTACAGATTATTCAATTATTTGTTTAAAATCAAATTAAACGACTAAAAACAATAGTTGCATAAATTTGAAAAAAATATAATATATGAAAGTAGGTATGTCATTTTACCCTACCCCTCAGAGTAAAATGACATAGTAGTATAGTATCTATATTATTTTCAAAAATTTGAGTTTTTTAAAGAAATAATACATTTTTTAGTTACATTTTTTTAGCCGCGATTGAATGCGCTGCGGCGATTAAAAAACATTTTTCCTACTCTGCCGTACCTGTATGTAATCGTAGACCATCAGGGACGACGTTAGGGGGGTGAAATGGTGCTCCAGCCCCCACCCCCAAAAATAAATGACAGCCCCATCTCCAGCCCCCCCAGAAAAAAAATACAATGCAAATATGTAATAAAAATGTTTATATTATAGCTGGCATTATTTCTATAATTATTCCACCATCAAGTGCTGGAGTAGAAAGAACTTTTTTCAGCTTAAGACAAATTAAAAATGATATGAGGAACAGAATGACAAATAAGAGACTCACATCTATAGCAATTCTGAAAGTAGAAAAGAAAATGGCAAAAAGTTTGAATTTGGAAGTTGTTGTAGATCAATTTGTTGATGTTCATAAAAACCGAAGAATATTGCTGGTATAAATCAATATAATTTAGCATTATTTTACTTATTTTTAAATTAAATAAAATATAAGAGTTTTATCCTTAATACTAACAGAAAGAATTTATTATTGATTACCTGTATATTATTATTATAACATTTGTAGTATTTGTATTTGTATTTTTAAAATTCCAGTTTAAACTATAAATTTATTTTTGTCACTGCAATCAATCTTTATTATTAAGTTTTGAAATTGTGATCATAATATTATATATATATATATATACAGGAATGGGCAAGTTACTCAATTAGTTGTAACTAGTTACAAATTACAAGTTACTCTTAAATTGTGTATCTAGTTACAAGATACTTTGGAAAATTTTTTGGTAAATTTGTTGCAAAATTTACAGCAAAACAAACACATTTCGGGTATATAGTATATAATAAGATAGATTAAAATAAGATACAATAAAAATGCATGGTTGCTTACAAGGTTTTTTGGGGGTGGGTAAGGGGTTTAGGAGAACGGTTCAATGTTGCATTGAACCTTGATATGCAATGTTATGTACACCTCCAAAAATCGTTCAAATAAAGTCGACTTAAAGGTTTAGCAACATTCGATCAAACCAAATTTAATGTCTATTAAATGTTTATTTAATGTTGAACAAAACATTTAAAGGCCGCATACAAGGTTTAATAAATGTTTAAATATTTATTACGTAGGTACCTATAATATATATTATTAGATAAACAGTAGAACTGTATTTTATTTTGATGAGTATAGTATTTATTTTGTAGACATTATTTTAGATTCTGAACGAAGCGAGGAATGTATTGGTTTTACAATGATGTGTTTTTTTTTTATGTCTGTACCCAAAAGTTCTACCAGAAGGAGTACTCCGATCTTTACAAGCTTACCCGGTTTCCGGTAGCAAATTTCATCTAGTTGATACTTTAGAGAAATCATTTTTCGATTTTTTTTTTAATTTTTTCGATAAACGTGTAAGAAAAACCTATCAAGAAATGACGAAAAAACGGCAAATATAGGATTTCATCGAATCGAGATTTTTAATTTCTTCGTTATTTCAAAAATAATGACTTACAATTCTTTAAATTTGTATCGAATATTTAATTTAGTAATATATTCACATTGATTGAATTATTTTTAATTCTTTTGCAATTTTAGGCTATTTATAGACATTTTAGATTTTGAGTCCTAAAAGGGTGAATTTTGGGTTTTAAGACCTGAAAATGTTATAAAACCTTAAATATACGTTACTCTAATTAAATTTAAAACATCTTGAAAATCTGTAATCAAAATTTTTTTTTATAGTCATTTAAATTTTTCCAACAAAATTATAAATGTTGAAGTATTTAAGGCCAAATAGTTGGTAAAATGAAATTTTAAGACCTGAAAAAATGTAATATAACGTTAATCGTGCATTAATTTAAATAAATTTAAAAAATCGATCGGAAAAAAGTATTTTAGATTCTAAGTGAAGCGAGGAATGTATTGGTTTTACCATGTGTTTTTTTTTTGTTTTTTTTTTTTTTTTTAAGTCCACGCACATTTTGCGCATGCCTTATAGTGACTTTGCACCTATGAAATTGCTGCTTCTTGCTAGCTACATTTTGTTTTAAAAAAAGGTGGGAATAAAATATATACCTCCTGTGGTTTTTGATTACCACATGTATATTTGTCAGATATTACATTGATTATAATATTATATTGTTTATACTTATTTAGAATATATTTTCAAAGGTTATAACTTATTTTTATAGACTAGAATATACATAAAGTGTGCAAAGTATAAAGTTAACTAATTTCCTATATAAGAGTGATAGTTAGAACAGTACCTACCTTCCATATTATCTCAAATTCGATCTGGTACCCATTGTACACTTATCACTTTTAGCAGGGCTATATGTCACTGCCTATATTTCTGTGTAATGTAAATGGGTGATCTTGGATGTTGAAAATAACAGTTGTTGACAAATTTTATTAACAGATATTATTCTGTAATTGCTGTAATCAGTGATTTTAAGATACTCGCATCACGATTGTAAAGAACAAGTTAGTCGTCAGGAAGATCATACGGAATCAGGTTTGGTTGGGCTTTTTGCATGATTTGTACAGACTAGTAACGCTTACCTAGTGGTCATTAATCGAACTACACGTTCTGTGATTATATATGACATAGTTGAAACATTTATATGAATATTGAATACTCAATACGAAAATTTTCAATAGATTTACGCATTGACAATTTATATTTTATATTATTTATATTTATATTTTTAATATTTATAAAATCCGAGTATTCAATAAAATGACAATAAATGAGGCATTAAATACAAATAATATCTACATTTCTATTATATTCCACTTGCTACCGTTACTTACTTTGGAATATTATAGATGATATAATAAAATATGCTTCCAAAATAGATAGAGAAAATCAAACGGTCACAAATAAACTTAAAGATAAAATTAAAAAGGCGGAATTTTATTATGCGGATTTATTTCTGAGCATAATTTATCATTTAATGTTATTGATCATTTTGAGTAAAATATGCCGAGAATCATTTCTTAAATCAAAAATTGCAAGTACTTTAAGTATCGGCCGTACTATTATGTTAAAATTGCATTGAAATATGTCACACAAACACATAGTACGTAATGTTATAAAATATAAACTATAATGCATACTAGAAATTTAGAAGCACTATAACCAGACTCCCAAGTTCTCACTATTTGCTCTTGACTAAAATGTTTTTTGCAAATTACCGTCCTCGGTTTAACAACAAAATTGGAACAAGGAATTGTTTTTATTTTATTTTTATTTTAAAATTTAATTTTTAGAAAATTGAAAAAAACTAATTTTTTCATTGTAAGACGTACATTACATTACACAGCACTTTGGAGACATATTAAAATGCAAGTTGTCACCACTGATATTAACACAAAAAAAAAATAAGTAACGCATAATGCCACAATATAAAAACTAATATTTTTACTTTTTTGACAAATAAAAATTATTTTGGTAATTATCGTGTACGTCCGATATGCTTATGTTTTGACTTGCTATGCTAAAATTGAAGTACTCTGTGCCAAGCGATTGCTTTTTGACAGAGGGTCTGATGTGGAAGGATTTATGAGAGTTGTTTAGAGAATTTTTCCTAGAATTTTAGAGGAGGGTTACGAATTTTTCTGGAGTTTACTGGGCGTTTAGAGATTTTGACGATGTGGTCGTGATGAGAGGAGGATATGGACTGTGCTAGGGATAAGGATGAAGATGTAATGAAGTCGGTGAGGGAAGGGATATTTATTGAATGTCTGATGGAGTGGTTGCTGACAAACCATGGAAGGTCGCAAATTTTCCTAAGGGTATTAGATTGCACCGCTTCTATTTTGTGTCTGTTGGAAATTGAGATGTTAGATTCCCATGCTGGGCTGGCGTATGAGTATTGGGCACATGTAGGTTTTATAAATGTACAGTTTGATATTTATAGAAAGGGGGCTTTTTGGGTTTAATAGAGGGAATAGAAGGTAACCTACTGCTTTAGTTTTGTTTATTTGGAGTTTCACGTGTTTAGAGAAGTTTAGGTTTTTGTCTATTTGGATACCTTTAATACCCTGGATATTTAATAGAGGGAGACCATTTAATTTCGGAGCCTTTTATCGATAGAAGAGGGACTTTAGAGATGCCTTTGCCGGAGAAGTGAATTGCAGATGTTTTGATTGGGTTTATTGAAATCCTCCACTGATCAAACCAGGGTTGAAGGCGATTGAGTTGGAGCTGTAGGTTGCGAACCGCAGAAGAATTTGATTTGCTGGAGGAATATAGAAGGGTGTCGTCTGCGAAGAGAGCGAGTTTAGTGTGTGGGAGGAGAGGAAGGTCGTTTATGTATATTGCAAAGAGTTGAAGGGACAGACATGATGCTTGAGGGACACCCGCCTCGATGGATTTGATGGATGAGGGATTGGATCCCATTTTAATGAAGAAGTTATGATTGAGAAGAAAGGATTTGAGAATATTGATGAGCTGGGCGGTATTACACCTAATGCAATAAGTTTGAAGATAAGGCCTGGGTGCCAGACTTTTTCGAAGGCTTTCTCGACATCTAGAAGCACAGCGACAGATTTGAAACCTCGGTTGATGTTTGAGATGATGTCGTTGATAACGTTAACTAGTTGGAGGGAGGTGCTATAATGACGTCTAAACCCGAATTGTTCGTCTCGTATTTTATTGGCTGTGTGGGTGTTGAGGCGAGTGAGTAAGAGACGTTCGAAAACTTTGGAAAGAGTGTTGAGAAGAGAGATTGGGCGGTAGTTTTTTGGGGAGAGGGGGTTTTTGCCGAGTTTGGGAGCATGATAACAGCAGCTTGTTTCCAGCAAGCGGGAAAGTACTCAAGGCGCACACACCCATTGAAGATGCGATTTGACTTGTTAATCGTAATGACATTATAAGAAATGTGAATGCTAGTAAAGCTTATTTAGTGGTAGTTAATCAAACTAATTGTCGAGCTAGCAGCGCTTACGTAGTGGTGATTACTAGAACTACCACCCAAGCATCGAATTCTGATCCAGACCGTATCATACAATAATCTAATGGATATACATATTATAAGTATATATTCTATGTTTTAAAATTATATATTTGTGTTTTTGTTAGATTATATATTTTTGACTTGTACAATAAGTACAATTATTAGATAATAGATAGGTACCTAACTATATAAATTGTATATATTGTTTTTCATATAATTTCATTAATTAATTATCTATATTTTTAGTTAGCAATACTATAATAATTATACATACCTATAGGTAGTACCTGTTTAATAATATATACCTAGGTAATTAAAAATGATAAACCTTTGAATTTTTGTTTAATGTCCGATATTTGAAAATCGTTCAATATATTTAACACAAATAAATCAACCATAATTAATTTAATATACGATATAATATTTACCGGCATGTCAAAAATAGCTAACTATCAATAGGTACTATACGAGAAGTATATGAGCACATATAAATTAGCACATTCAATCTAATAATTAGGTTGAAAAAACTAAAAGGTATTGTTACTAGAACTATATTATATAGTTGAATACCTATATATACAAGTACCTATAGTCCAGTTCGTCTGTGCCCTCGATGACATCACACATTTGACCAGATCAGGGGTTCAAAAGTATTAATTGGATCAGTGGCCTACCCAATTTTATTTGAAATTTTTTTTTTAATCAAATGTAAAAATTAATTTAGTACAATGTATATCAGAAATTTTACTTATTACTCCGACTATCACTAATATTCAACGGCGATGGCGTCGTCAACCATAGATAATAAAATTATTATACATGGAGGCAATTATCACTATTGGGCTGATGGAGGAGTTGTCGTTTGGCGTTAAAATATTATTAAGTGATAATCACTTACGACGGTTGAGTGTCATGTATTATCTCATTGATTAGACCTTTAATCCCGATAAAATTAGCGTTACTTAGAATTTTTCGTTTTAATAACTCTGAAAATATATTAAGTTTCTGTTGGTTCTTTATTAGAGAATGTTGGAAACAGGATTTTTATATTTTACCTAAACAATTTACAAAGATTCGATCCCCGTATCCTAGGCAAAATCTTTCTGTTGAGTTTATACAGAATACAACAGGCCTACTCAAATATTTTGAGCCGGACACGCCACTAAATTGGAGAATGTGTGATGCCTACAATGTGCGATTTTTATTTATCATGGATATTATTGGGTAAACCGTATTTTTCCGGGAGTATTCCATAGAGATAACCTGAAAAAAAAGTATGTGAGCAACACAGCTGTGCTTCCGCAATTTTAATTACCCGTATAAATTTAAAAATGTAACGGTCACCAAGGGCGCAGATGAACTGGACGGCTTGTACTAACTATTTTTCATTGCCTAATTCAATACTCGTACATTGAAAAATACAAAAATGTAAATATTTACATCGGTTTTATAGGATTGATAAAATATACACATTTTAAAGGATTAACATTACTAAAAAGTTAAAACAGTAAACACAATATATTATTTTCTTTATTTTTATTCAATAACCCCGTCGCCTCATCATTGGTACTTACTATAAGTTACGATTCACTACTTTAGGGGTTGCATATAATATTATACTCCCATCAAATATTATTTTTGATTAATTAGTTAATACATAATATATTCAATTATGATGGTAATAGTCAATAATGAATAACAATGTTATAATATCAACTATATATATACAAGTAAATAACCAATTATTACAAAATGCAAATATTTTAAAATATATTGTTCGTACAAAATTGTATTAATATATATTTTTTTTTTTTTTATATTTGGTATTTTCATCGATAATTATCATAAATTATAATGATTGTCTCACATAATATTAATATTTTACACTTTTTCTAAAAGTACAAAATAACACATTTACACACCTGATAATATATTTGTTTTGATTTATTGAAAATACGATCCTTAGAATTTACACCGTTGCTATACAGTATATAAGGTTACAGTATCTAACGTTTTAGAAAATATACCAAAAATATAAGTCGCCAGTTTCGAGGTTCTATATATGTATACCTAATGTATAAATGATACATATACGTATATAAGTTCTTTTCCCAAGAAAATCGAATGAATAATGAAATTAGCATAATTCGTTTTCAAAAAATAATGAAAATTTAATTTGAAAGTTATATATTATATAATATAAACACAGTCCAATTTCCGATCGACTGAATAAATTACGCGTTTACAAAAAAAAAAATTAGCTCACCTAAATATTGTGAAACAAAATTAAATTTAAAACAAGGTCAAATACCCTGTTAATTATATATTATGGAATGGCCCTATTATCTATTATTGCCTGTATGCGTAAGCATGTCAACATTATTAATTAAGAGGATGCTACACACCCTTTTTAAGGGGTTCAGAATAAGCAATTTTTACGAAATTTTACGAAGAATGAATAATATCTAACAAATTAAAAAGTAATTTGAAAGTATACCTGTGTCAGTACCGGAAAAGGGATATTTTCTATCCGACTATTTTTAGTCATAAGAGACATTTTCTCCCCACCGTGAAACATTTTCTCCCGTGGTATATTACCTATACTTCAATCATGAAATACTAAATCTATTATATTATATAAAATCATAAATTGTGTATCAGCTGTAATGTATTATTAATTGTTTGAGATTTTCTATCAAAATATCTAATTAAAATAACTTACAAATACTACTGTTGAGTATTGAATTTAAAATTTCCGTGTTTTTTTTTTTTTAATAATAAATAATTTCAATAATAATTTTTATTAATTTATAATGGACGAAATAAAAATTATTCAGACATCGCATGTTGGGGAAAAATTAATTAATTAAAATTATATGTAGGTACACCAAACAAATAATGATAATAATTGGTGTAAGGTGGATTTATGTTAAAAATAAATCTTCATGTAAAAGAGGTTTGACAACCAATTGTGAAAAAAATTAAATTTTGAATTAAAATTGAAATTAAAAATTCTGAAAATTAAAAATAAAAATAATTATGATTAATACCTAAATGTATATGAAAATGTTCATTGATCTGGGGAGAAAATATCCTAAAACTCGATGAGAAAATGTCCTAGATTTGTCAGTATTATTTTGTATCAAGTATTATTTTATTGTTTTTTGATCATAGTACCTATTTGTTTAAAAAAAAAGTGTTTACGCGAACATAAACACCAAGCTACAAACAAGATTAAAACGTTAAATTATGTTACTACATAGAAGATAACCTAATTCTATAACGTAGCGTTTTTACTTTTTTTTATAACTTGTCCACATTTAACATTGTTAATGTAAATGCCCTGTAAATGAATTATTATTAATAAAATTAATTTTTACTCTTTTAGTCTTTTATTTTGGATTTGTAGCATTCTCTAACGTAAAATATTTTACAATCAATGATTTAGATTTATAGAGCAGGAGCGTCATTTTGGGAAGGCAGGATGGAGCATTACCCTAAGATTTATGTGAGCCGATATAATGGCATCAAACGCCATGTCCAGCATTTTAGGTATATAGTTAGAAAAAAAAGAATGATGACCTTTTCTTTTGCTTATGAACAGAAGTATATTTTTATTTCCAATTTCACGAATTGGGCCGATCAAAAAACTTTGCTCCACTCTTAGAAAAATTGAAATAACACCCCTGTTTTAAAGTCGTTCAAATACAGATGGTGGAAATTGGTTCATCGTTCATTCCTTAGGCAAGATGATAGGTAAATTATTATTATCAATTTAAATTTGAAAGCAGCGATAAATCATTGCATTCGAAAAATATTCTAAGCAAAGCTTGGCATAATAATATAATACAAATAAAATATTCATACGATGACAATTGTATTTGTTATTTTATTACTTCCCTTAGGTTTATAAAATATTTTCATTATGAAAGATAATTTATCTTTACGCTTAAGGAAACTACTTGAAAAATTGAAAAATGACCTATTAAAATACTAACTAGAATTAATTTATTATCAAATAAGTATAAAAATTTCCTTCAATACTCCTATACCGAATCCTTCTACCCGAAAAGTTGTTTTCAGAGAAAAATAAATAAACATATTTGTAGAACCAATAAATTCCTGGGCCACCTCTAAATCTAAAATGAGTATATAAGATCATAATACATACACTCATTGTGAAGAGAGGAACAGGCAAGGAACATTTTCCCCTTGGAGAATTAATATAGACAATGGGGTATTGCTAAAATCGGTAGTAAATATAAAAATCAGTGTTCTACCGTTGTCCTTTTTTTAAAATACAAAATCTTAAAAAATGTATTTTTTTTTGTAAAAAACATTTTTGGAAGATTTTTATTTATAATAATATAATAATGTCTCGGAAATATTGCCGTTTTATAATGTTGTAATAAGCGTTTAAACTCTAAATTTTATCGAGACACAGTAATAAATTAACATTTTTTTTTATTTTTGCAATGTACGAAAATTTGTTAAAATAAAAAAATGTCAAATAAAAAACTTTTTATTGTTTATTTTATCGTAGATTCAGAGTAGCATTTAAACGTGCTGAGTGCTGACCAATATAAAATATTCAAAAAATTAAAATTAAATAATGAAAAAATTAATTTTTTTATTCTTCTATATATATAGAGAAGGTTCGACAAAAAATATTAGATTTTTTTTTTAAATAATACCTGTTTTAAGAATTTTTCAAATGTTTATGGTGTGCAGATTGTGACTTGGTTTTTAAAAACGAAAAATTCTATTTTTGTCATCATATACCGGATAGTTAAGTTTTTTCGAATATAACATTTTTAAATGTGAAAAAAATCGATTATTTTTAAATTTTCATCTGTTATAACTCTGTGTCTCTGTCAATTTCAGGTTATATACCAAGATTTTACTTAAAATTACAACATGGGGCCACCAGAGTAACGTTACCCTGGAGTCCCTATTAAAAAAACTTATTTTTCCAGATTCAGAGGATACAAAATTTCTTTACTACGATTACAAATTGCTACATAATATTTAGCATAATATATTAAACTATTTTTTACTCAAAATAAACGCATTTGCCTACGGCTCATTACTCGTGCCGCATACGTTGCCCGCGACTGAAATAGCTCACTTCCCGCCCTTGCCACACAACATACTATATTGGTTTGGTATTGATTTATAATTTGATTACTCGTCATTACAGATCAATACCTACATAAAAAAAACGTATAATAACGTTAAAAATAGATCGCTTTTACAATAACAGAATTCGCAAATTTAGATATTATTACATATGGGATATTCCAAAAAGTGTACTCGTTTCCATAGGATCTGAAATGAAATGTAATAAAAGTATAATATAAAGTACACCTTACTATTATATTATATTAAATAAAATTTTCCTGTAATATTATTTTAATTTTTTTTCAATATAATTTTGTATAATATACTAGAAAATGTATACCACTGGATAATAGCAGAAAATATCATTCCAGTGGTTTTTTTTAATATTAACAAAAACAACGAATTTTATATATTTTATTTTACACAGTTTAGGCGAAAATTCTTGTTATAAAATCGGTGGTGACCGCACTCAATTCTTAAATATATCCAAGGCCGGATTCAAGGGACAGCGGGGCCCTGGCCCCAGGACTCTACAATTTAAGAAAATATTATATGTAATAAGCTAACTCCAAATAGACGGGTTTTTGTGGAAGAGAAAACATTACACTACCTATTTATTTAATTCCGTGAACCGTTTTCCGACCCGGCCACGTGGGTATTTTTAATTTTTTATCGCTGTCGTGCTTTGGATTTACTATTTTTCCGTTTTTGTTCGTCCATATTTCGACTTTTATAAAGTACCGAACTTTAGGTACAAACCATATAAACTCTATGTTTACCCTATAGATCGCATGGAAGAAAACCGTGCTACTATTCGATCCTTTTTGCTTGATATTTTTTTCAAGCTTAAAGCTTAAAGCTCAAGGGTCTTCGACTGTGGATTTTTCAAGTGCTAAAATGGCCATAGCATTTCCATAAATTTACGTTGATGAACTTAGTTTAATTGAGTTTAACTTAATTTTTAAAACCGTTCTGAATATCTGAATTCATTAATTATGTCTTCTGCATTTTTACCAGATGATTTTTTTAAATATTTTTTTCTAAATAAAATACGGACGATTATAATATTGATTCTTTATAAATTTAAAATCACAATAAAAAGCTGTAGGTAAGTATACACATTGATTTAATTTTAGTTCTATCTGACATTTTAACTTTTCATATTATATTATCAGTAATTTATGTTTTTATTATATTCATCAATTGTACTATTATTTTTTTTTTACTTGTTATTCAATTCTACTGTTTCTTAAATTTACCTTATTATTACTACACGTATGTACATAACATGTATTGGGCTTTTAACCCATTTAAATTAACAATAAATAAATAACAGCAATATACAAACCCGTATGAGTTTAATAATTGCCCATCCAAATCTACTTTGAAAATACGTGAAATCAAAAATTGCCAGTTCAAACCAATTAATTCGCTATTGTTAACATACAAACGCCAAAACTCCTTCTGGTTGAAAAGTTGCTCACAGAAAAATAAAAATAAATAAATATCATAAAAAAATTATAGCTTCCTCATTACTCTCGGAATCCAAAATGATAAGGATAAAAAAATAATAAAAATTCTAACTTTCTACAAAAATGTAGCGAAATAATAAATAATAATAAATCAATCACCCTTACGTTGTAGTCTGGTTAAATTATTAAATCAATATGCAATAAAATAAAATACACATGAATTGGATTTTGATTTACATAATATATAGATTTTCAATACTATCGGGGCTTATAAGTATAACAAAATGTAAACATTATATTTTACGTTAGTATTGAAATTGTATTTAATTAATGGTTAATTTAAAAAAAAAAAACGTCCTCCGTAATGGTCAGTGTGATACAGTATATTATATAGATACCTTCATAATATATAAATGTATATTTATATTTCATTTTGTTAGATTATCCTCTGAAACTTTCTCGAATAATATACACGGTAAGTTGTAAAAGGATACGAATTTAATCAATAATTCAAATTTACTGTAAGTATTTAAATCGTATAGGATTATCCTGTTTGTATAACGAGATTAAACAATTCGAATAATAAGGGAATTTTTTCAATGCTTTAAACGATGGGAATAAAATAGTTATTGACTTTTAAAACGTTTTAGATACTAGAAAAATACATATTTGTATATGTAGAAAATTGTTTTACATCGACGATATTCTGAAACTATATATTAAATACTCGTACATATAAATATAACATATTATTAAATTGTTTGGAAGAAGTGAACTATAAACGTACAAATTTACAAAATAAAAATACAATAAAAGATAATTTCTATAGCCAATTATGAAATATAATAATTATTGTCACTTGCATGCGTATAAGCTAAAAAGCAAACGAGCGAAAAAATTTAATATATAATAATACAATGCGATTAGAATGGTTTTATTCATAATGAATATTTGGTATTATTATAACTTCTCCGACTTCTCCCCAACTATTTGGGGTCGGCCACTATAATATTTGGTATTATTATAACCGATTCTCATAATTCTGCATCCTAATTTTAAGAATAGTAAATAATACTTTTATAAGTATCAACTGAATTACATTATCGATTAAATTACCATTTTCAGTTGTATAATCTAACACTCAAATTTTCATTATAATTATTGATAATTATTATTCATAGAAAAATTGAGAAAAAAAAACGTATAGGTATATAATAAACACGCAATATGAAAAATCAATATGATAGACATACCTCCTTATACTATATATATTATTCAATATTACACAACATTTCAAGAGATTCTAAATAAAATAGGATCATTTTTATTTTACATATTATATTTTGATATAAAATATAATATATTTCTCTATTTATTCCCTCTTTATTTACTTATAAATTATAATACATTATGTAGATATTTATTATATAGATATATTTAATATAAATAATATATATTTATACATAATAATAATATAATATAATTTTTAATTTATTTCTTATTGGTATTTATGGTGGTTTATATTGTTATACACATTACCAATTTTTTTTTTTTTTTTTTTTGATAAATACTACTAATATAAGTCTAATTTGTTACAAATGATATTAGAAACCACAAACCAGTGATAAAACTTTAATTGGAAATGTGTAACCATGCGGGGTAGGTACCTAGTATGTAAAAGACACGCGTTATTGAAGAAAATATTACCTTTATGGAAAAAATATAAGGTCAAGTATATAGGTACCTACTATGATATGTGATTGTATAAAAGAGAAAATGTAAAATATATTATTGTACAAATAATATCAGCTTACAACAAAATAAAATATATAAAATACCTATTGAAATATACCTATATATATTCGTATATTCATACTAGGTGTCTAGGTGGCATTGATACCGCTAAAGTATATAATTTCATCACTTCTTTAATATCGAATTTTCTCCAATAGCTAAAATATGAAATAAGATCCGATTATATCAGTTGAGTTTGGAATTCTATAAATCAATTCCGATGTTAATTATTAACTAATAATCCGGAAATATGAAATTACATATTATATTGTGTTATTTTATGCTACTGGTAATCAACTTATATTATAATAAATTATATCCAATTAATATATTATGTCGTTATGATCAATCGACCATCCAGTTTCAAGATTGCAACAATTCAAATAAATTTTAGGAAACTAATTTATTGTAAGACATAAAAATGAAAAACCATGTTTCTTTAACGAAACAATAGTTATATCTATTGATCGATAATTTTTCAAACTAATATTATGCTATTGAATTTAATTAATTTATCAAATACAACTTTGTGCAGTTTTGCATGCACTTATTATGATATATATAATTTATTTTCATTTTATAATTAACTATAGTTAAACTAGATGTGCCTAACTGTTTAACTTTTTCGGACTTACCGTGCCAGTTAAAAACAAAAATTAGAATTTATACTCCTATTTGCCACTAAAAACTGAATCTTTTAAATACGATATTATAACACCGATATAATAGTACACATTGATATAAAAGTGATTAAGTACTGTATTAAAAAAAAAAATATATATATATATATGATTTATGGAACAGAATGTTGGGCAGTAAATAGGGAGATAGAACAGAGAATGAGTGTAGCAAAGATTAGAATGTTAAAATGGATGAGCGGAGTAACTATATAGAAAAGACTGACTTGCTTTGTGGGGGGGTACTCTGTCTCAAGCCTGAGCTTCTTCCAGAGGGTCGGATGTTTTAGGGAGTTGAGACGTGATGAGGGGGCGAATTTTGATGTTTGAAGTTTTAGAATTTAAGAGGA